>JAOSBP010000148.1:23533-68419 GCA_027563825.1 Erythroxylum mucronatum
TGGAAGATATGGGGCAATAACGCAGCTCATGTTGTAGCCACATTAGGATTCCCACACCTAAGGGGCATTATTTGGGATTGGGAAGATATTATGACGTCTGACAAGTTTTAACTTTTTCAGTGAAATAGTCATCATCTTATATATATGTATAGATTCCCAATCAAAGTGGCAAGTCTAATCGTTGAAGTTGTAGATTTGTTTCGTGATCGGATGTCAAATGTAAACATTACAAGCTGACTTGAAGCCTTTTGTTACGCAAGTTGCAGGACAAGATAATGTTTCATTTGGTGCTAAAATGTATTATTATGGTTGTACGAGACTATAATTCTTTTTTTTTTAAACCCAGTAGGTTGGCGTAGGTGGTACATGCCTTCGTCGCTTAACCAAGTGGTTGGGGGTTCGAATCTCACCTTTAGGAATGCAGCAAGTTCCTGGGCTAGCTGTAGTCCTCCCATATTGGAGATGTTCCTGCAGTGAGGGGATTAGTCACTGATTCCGTCGGTAGATGCCTTGGGTGCACCAAATTTTTTTTTCATTTTTTTAAATTTTAATTATCATAATATACAGTGTAAGAGACCCAAGTATTCAAAGCAGTTTCATTCATGATCAAATTTGTCCTTAAAAGTCCAAAATAAGGCAACTTTCCAAGTACTTGTTTTAACCTTTTTTTAGTCTATTATTTATGCTAAAACTAACAAACTAAATAAGTGCAAATACAATGCGATTTGCAATCCCATTTCGTGTTCACATTCAGGAGTCCAGACAGTATCTACGAAGACTTGAAGAGGCTATATTGCTACTTTGCAATGGTACAACAATCTGTAAATCGTTTAGGCTATACGAAAAATACTGGTAAGATGATACATTGCCAATTTCTCCTAATGCAAACAACAAAATTATCATTTATGAAAAAAATCATAAATAATTAAATATAAAAATGAAAACTTCTAAGATCACATATAAACATTTTCGGGCTGATCCTTTCGTATTCTGTTGTATCTCTTTCTATTTACCTTTAAAGCAATAAACCGGCTGACCAGATTGCAGACAACAGGTAATTTAAGTGCCCATTTATCAATCAAGTGCAGCTTTGTTTCTTCGACCAGTTATTGGGTTTGACAAGCCATCAAAAATTTGCCTTGTAATTGCTGAAGCTGTTAAGGCCTGTAGATCTGGCTTCATACTCCATTTGGAAGCCTGCCAAATGGATGAATTGCTTCCATCCTGTTCAGGGAAGCTTGATGCGCTATATGACTTTTTTATCACTGAAACCCCGTCATCTATAGGAGAATCCATCAGATTTATTGGTATTGGAGTCGCCCCACCTGCTTCAGGTTCAGCTGATGAACTACTTCGGCTGGTCCCTTTGGATCTTAGGGCTAAATACTTTCCTGTGATTGCTGAAAAAGCACCTCCACTGTTGTTATCATCCCTGATCAACAGTTCAGGAGAGTCAGCTTCTGATTTCAGTCGCCTGCTCATAGATTTCTCATTCTTTTCCTCGCAGTTAGTTTCATCAACCTGTACCCGGTTATTATCATCAGAAAGGCCATCAGCTAAGCTCTTAGATTTGCGGTTGAGGCTCAGTGGTGGATTAGAGGATGACGAGGGTTTTTGATACTGATCATCTTCAAGGAAGTTGGAACTTCTTTTGCTGTAGATTGCCATCTCAAAACCTTCTTGTTTACTCTTTTCATATTTTGGCTTCAGCCCATAGTAACCTTGCAAAGAGCTCATGGCTGCAGAAACCTTCCGCTCAGAAGAATTTGGCTTTAAGGTTTTGAATGAATCAAAGATACCAGTCTTCACAGGACGAGGTGGGTTCTTCTTAGATTTGTTCAGTCTGCAAAAATAGTCCCAATATTTTTAATTTTATGGTTGATCACAAATATATAAAGAGTTTGGACACAGCCAAGAGAAGACTGCAGGTATAGAAGAGATAAGAAAAATGCATTCACGAATTTCGAGAAAACCCTATCGAATTTCCAACTTAAAAAGAAATATTGTGATCAGATTCAGCAATTTAATTTGTCACTAAAGGTCTATGACATACAGCCCTTCCCCAACTCTTGTAAAGACGTGGATGCAGAATCAAAAGCCTTAAATGCATTAATGCCAAGAGAAATCCCTCAAAAACGAAATACAACTCACTAAGAATATGAAATAAAACAAGCAACAAATGTCAGTATATTGGTTACCAAAAAACATCTAAGCATGAGTAAGCTCTTCTAGTATGCAAATGAGTTTTCAGTTCCAAGTAGAATAAGACTTCCCAAATCAACCATGCAGCTGTGACGTAAAAAATACAGCAGCACACAGCAAGGATCAAACCATGAAATCAGGGTGCACTAAAGGTGCAGTCCAGGACATACAAATAACTACTGGAACCATATTATATGTTGCAGGTAATGGAAATAGCACAGACATCTTGTTTTAACAATACTACTCTCAGACTAGAAGGGAGTTGTTCCTGTTCCTTCATTATCAGTTCCATTCTGATACTTTTGTGACCTGCATCTCCATAAGTATATGTACACAACCAATTCAATGCCACCCGGCACTATTGACACTTTTGGGTGTTGCAATGCATGTTCTAACAAGCATCTAAATCGGGGGCACTGTCGTTACCACTTCCACCAAATAACACGATTACCCATTTCCAACTAAGAATAACTGTCCTGTAAAAAATAGGAAGCCCACATACCCATAGCACAGACACAAATTAAGGTAGTAGCTTTCATCAGTATCCTAAATCTAGTTTGGGTTGGCATTTCCAGGATAAAGTATGGTACTCATCTTACAAAGCCACTTAATGTGATCTTCCTTTAACCATACTGATTGACTTATCCACTCATTCATGCTAATGAGATTGTTAATGGTTAAACTCAATTCTTGCAACTGAATTTAGAATAGAACTTCAAAGACAATACAAAAACAGGTCAAGATTTAAGATTGCTATGTGACAGGTGAGCATTAGTTTAAGTCTGGTATGTCTTAAACAGCACATATATGAAGATACATCACATATTTTGTAGTTGAACATATACGTGTTGCAGCAAAGTATGCTTAGCATGTTTATACAAGTCTTCAAACAAATTTTAGACTCTTATTATTACCCAAAAATTGCAGCTAAATTAACTCTATATCCAAACAGCAACATGGGATTGCAGACAGGAGAAGCCAGCTAGTTCTAAGGCATTATATTAACAATCCACAAAAGCAAGGAATCATGTTAAAAGAGGTGGCAAGTTTGATGCCCAGGACATTACTGTACTAGAACGCTTCAAGTCCTAATAAAATCTCGCATAAACTTTAAGCACTTATGATGGCAAGGATGATCAAAGCTCACAAGTGAAAGAACGGCTCTTGTTTAGGTTTTAAATAAAATTTAAAGGAACAGCCATCAAACTGGATTATTTCAACAGAAACAAAGCAACGATGAAGCATTACAAGAGAAAAGAAAAAAGAATAAACAAATAAAAAAGCAATACACAAGGAGAACATAACTATGGGAGTATGTCCATACCTTGCAGAATCAGAACCATTGCACAAACAAGGAGAGGGAGGATGGCGACCAGGAAGTGGAATTTTAAGTGTCTTGAGAGCAAACATTTGGAGATCCGTAACCAGACCATTCATTTTTTTAATATCAGAAACCTAAAAAAATGCAGGGTAACCAGAAAAGTAAATCAGATGGTATTGTCATATGGGTTGGACGTTAAAATTTAGGGACATATAAGCTTAGAGAATATGCAAAAGAAAAAGACATAATGAACAAAGAAATTCAATACCCCATAAATTAAATGATAATTAAGACTTACAACAAAGAAGAGACTCAAATTGTAACGGAAGACAGTCTTCACTGGTAAGTATGTGAATCATAATGATGCAAAGTAAAGCAAAGACTACGTTCAGACAGGTCTTAACATGCCAGAAAAGAAGAAACTTGCTTCCCTTAACCAATTCACCCCAAAAAACGCAAAGGTTCACGGAACTAATATGAATGAAGAAGACATCTTAAGTTTAACAAACTTCTACGATTAAATTAAATCATTAATCTCTCTGAAACTAATCAATTACGTAGACTCCACACGAGAATAGAGATAAAAAATGTACTTAGGCTATACATCAAATCAAAGTATAATTTATAATTCATACTTTTTTAATTTTTTAAATAGAGATTGCGTTCTTGGGATTGCTTCAGAAATCAAAAGTAGCAAATAAGAAAAAAGAAACATAAAAGACTCTCAAGCAAAGGGAATCGTTATACCTCAACCCCGTACTTAATGGCGACGCCGGCGAGCGTGTCGAATTTGGAAACGGGATGCTGGATAAAGCCACCATTACTCCCAGAAGATGAAGAAGACGACGTCGTAGCCGGAGCAACCTTATTCTTGTGATTGTGGTCGTTAACTGTTTTGTCATTAGTAATAAAATGGTTGTTATCGTTGTTGGAATGGAAGGAAGTACGAGGATCCAAGAATTGCTCCTTCTTATAACCGTCGTCGTCGTCCTCGTCATCTTCGTCCCTCTCCTTATACTTGCTCATAATTGGAGTGCAGCAATCGAAATCGTCGTGGAGGGACTTCGCAGTGAACATCTGGGGCCTGATCTGCGGAATCAAAATCAAAGCTTTTCTTTTTCTGTTTTGACTTGGACAGAGTTGGGTGGATTGTTAAGTAAAGTAGATTGAGGACTTGGCAAGGGATAAAAACGGAAATTTTGATTCACCTAGTTTACATTGGGCATTCATAAGTTTACATTGGGCATTCATAAATAAAGCGAGGAGGAGGAGGAGGAGGAGGAGGAAAGCGTAGACGACGGTGGTAGAAGGCGGAGACGGTGGCGGGGAGGATGCGAGACAGGGGGTTGGGTGGACACTGGACAGGTAAGCTATATTTATATATAATCACTCACACCGTTCATCATGCAGTAGTATTAGTAAAGACCATTAACTTGTCCTTTATGTTTTCAAAAGGGAGTATCATATGATCAAGTCTTCCACCAACCTATGATGTTAAATTACTTCAAATCATAGAATAGTAGTTTAAGATTTGATTTGATCATTCACGATCCAAGTGTGGGACTTGAGATTAGGACATGTTGACCTCCTCTTATTATGAATTTTTTATAAATTAACAAAATTAAAATTATTTAAAAATTAATTAAAAATTATGTAATTGAGAAAAAATAGAATTCTAATTAATCTTAAAAAAAGAGGACTCGAAATTAGTTATTAATCCATCACTTTGTACTATATGATTCTTTATATTTAAAGGTAAAGTGACGTACTATTAGTCCTCCCCAGATCTCGCGCTTCTGTGAAATTTCTACTGAGTGCTATTGTTGTTTCTTTATTTTTATATAAAATTTGGACTTAATTAAGTATTAAAATATTATGTTTAAAAATAAAAAATTTAATCATTCAACTAAAATAATATCACAATAATTTTAATTTATAAAAAATTGAACTGTTTAAACCCAATTAAGCATTGCTAAAAAAATCTATAACTCTATTTTGACATGACCTCAATATCCAACACATTGATTTTACAGGTTAAAGTTGAAACTTTCATAGATTAGAAGAAGCACAAAATTAACAACTTGATGCATCAAAATGTTTTAGTTCAGGTAGAATCAATTTTATTGAACTCCTTTTAGAATGTATTAGTGGTACACATCATGTATACGACTTTGAATAAGTAAAAACAATACGTGGACAACACATAAAGCATACATTGGCCGTATCTTATGTGCAAGCACATGTCCTTTGTTCCTTGCAATGAAGGACAAGCAGGCATCAAATGACAATTAAATCCAATGCCACTGTTATAAAGGGTCCTTCCAAATGTATGGTTGTGATCACCAGTGTCTTTTAGTTCTTGTTTTTCATTCTCCATTCTGAAGTTTTTAGGTCATCGTACACTTTTTAAGGAAGGTGGTCTTCACATGTGTATCGAGAGAGTAACAGATGTGCGGATTGGCTAGCTGTTTATGCCAATCACTTTGCTGTCGGTGTTACTTTTTTTCCTACAACACCCGTTGGGTGCTACCATATCCTCTTATAGGATTTTTCGGAAATTTATTTCCCTAAACTTATTGTGTAATTGCTTTGTTCTTCTTCCGTTAAAAAAAAAAAAGTATGAACTTTTCATTAAAATTCAATCCACAAGGTCAAATCCGTGAATGAGTTCATTTACCTCCGTAATAAAGTGTAGGTGGATCTTTCTGTTTTAAGGTTAAGCAACACCTGAAATTTCAAGGTTTTGGTCTTCTGCTCTTGTTATTCAGCTACTTCACGTTATACTTTCCAGTCGGTAAATCAAAAGTACAAATTCAATGCTTCCAATAAATTGGTACAAACAGTTTTCCAAGATCTCAGTAAACTAAGAGTTTGATCAATTAACAGAATCAAAACTTGGAAGTCATTTGTCCAGCTAAACTACTCACTGTCTCTATGATTGCACCACATCAGAATTATCTGCATATGAGCATATTGAGACCCTTTGTTCTAACCAGTTTAGATGCAGATATTGTAAATTTTAATTTGCTGAAACAGCCATAAGCTTTTAGGAATCTAAAATTGGTTGCGCACAAACAAGTCAACTCAATCATTATGAACATACTGGATATCAAGTAATGAGTTCTCTGTAACGTATAAATATAATTCCGTTCAAGAAACATAAGAACCATCCTACCATTTACTGCACAAAAGCAATGCTTCTATCCAAGAAAACGAAGCAAAACACCGTCATTTCCCAGAACAAATCCCTTCCTGTCATTGATAAACCTGAGAAAAGAACATTACGAGTATCAATGGCTTGTGAATGCAACCTAGTAAGAAGTTTGACAGGTGCAACGACTGTTCAGATAATGATTTTAGCAGTTTCCAGAACACCAGAAGTGTGGATCAAACCATAAACAGGTTACACAGACACCATATTAATTCAACTCTCTCTCCTTACTGATGTCTTTTGTACAAATTTCATGTACTTGACTTCTGAATCCAGTTCAGCTGAAGCAGAAGTTGATAATAAATCTTCCGAGCACTCAAAATCAAGATTCCAAATTGTTTTCCTTTCGTCAGTTTCTTAAAAACAAGTAAATTTTGAATCAACTATTTAAATGGCACAATTAATAGGGGAATGACATCAACATGGATGCCAGTAGAAACTGTTACTTTCTTGCTAATAGTCTCTCCCTATGTCACGGAGGAAACCGTTAATGAACTGAAAATTCAGACAAAATATTCAGCACTTAATTTGATTGGACTCACTTCACAGAATAAAGATTTGCAGCAATATTATCAGCTGCTTTGTCACGGATCCATGTTTTCCCGCCATTAGTGGTTCTCAACAGAATACCACTACCTCCTGCTGCCCAGGCCTCATCCTGTTCAAGAGCAATCTTCTTAAGAGTTGAGAAACTCAATGAGGGAACTACAGCAACATATTTTTTGTAAAATGCTCTACAAATATTTTGCAGTATATAGATTATAACCTAGAATATTTACACCAATTATTGAGAGGCCATACTGCCACAATTAAATATGATAAGCTGTTAGTGTGTTACCTCTGAACGATACCCAACATCTAGAATACCAAAACCCCGACTTTGTACTGCAACTTCCTCAAAGTCTTCTGTTATCTACATCATCAAAAATCTTTATCACTCAACAAGCAGCAGAGGGATGAAATCTCAAAGAGGAAACAATGCAACTGCCATGCATATCTGTTCATAAATACAAAGACTGGAAGTTCTTGTGGATATCAAACACCAAAACTACTTGAAAGCAAACACTTGATCTTAAATTAGGCATCCATCTGAGGTACTGATATGTTCTCTATATTACTGTATAAACATCATACAGTAATACCAGGATCTTAGTCGAGGTAAAATATGAGGACAATGGTATGAGAATGCTCTCTTAATTTTGATAAATTGAGAATGCTTTTTTATTTTTGATAAAAAATGAGAATGCCTGATTACATCTCGGAATATACATGGAAAGGGAAAGATTCCTTTTCCATTCAGATCTTAACATGGATGTAGAAGATAATGCCTTATCAAACATAAGAAATTATTTAGTTAGGCCTCCTTGGCCACCAACGAAGAGCCAGATTTTTACTTGGGAGCATGTGTTTGATGGAAAGGATAGAGAACATATATTACCATTCTACCATTCCTATTTCCACCTCTAATCTTCTTTTTCATCATCTACCTGCTGAGAGATGATTCTTAAATATTTCGCCTTGTTTCATAACTAAGGTTTTCAAACGAAACAGTATGTTTCCTTTTTATGTGATGGCTTACTATTCATTAAATTTACCTCATTCTCAATACATGTTTCATGTCGATTTGCTTCAGTTGAATATGCCTTGCCAAATGCTTCATTTTTTATGTACCATTTTATTGAAATCTGGCAGGAGAACATGCTAATAACTTTTCAGCACTTTTCTGGATCTAATCTACAAGAGTTTGATGAAAGGGCAACACTAGAAAGTTGACCAAGGTTCTTGGGCTTGATGCCATGTGAACAATTTTAAATCACATCATTGCATCTTTGAATATGTCCATCATCATTCTTTGATGTATTATTAATGCTAAAAGAAAGTGATTCCAAAATGTACTTACTCCTGTTCCTTTACTGAGATAAAGCCCCCCACCACGAACTAGAAGCCAGAGGCCACCATCAGCCCTCCACCCCATGTTCTGAATTCTTCTTGCAATAGCTCTATTATGTGGCTGCCAAAATGGCTGCAAGTAGTGGATAGTAATGAAATCCTTGGTCCAAAAGCAGAATATGATAAACGAGATGCACATTCTCTGACAAAAAAAGAATAGTACAGAGGAAGAAAAAGAATCTCACCTGGCCAGGCTCCCATGTGAGATAGAAGTTCCCACGACTTGAGACTGCAACATATCTACCATCTGGAGAACGATTTACAGCATTAAAAGTTCCTGTGTAATAGCTTGCACCACTGATACCACTAGAAACTGTTCTGCAAAAGCATCAAAGGCCCATCAATGTCTCCCCACTCCAAAATTACATTTCTTTAGTTTAAGAAAGCCCACACAAACTTGGCTGATCAGTGATTATAATAGTTAAATGAACAATGATAAAAAGAGAGGAACCCATACAAAATAAACATAACTTTCACGTCAGAAAGTAGGGGCAACAGAAAGTAGTAAATGATAATTTCAGATGGATGTGGGGACAAAAAGGAATTAAATGAAAATTACTAATCACATATATCCTTCACTTGGATCACAACATTTCCAAGATAAATTGGGTTAAACGCAGCCAAGCTTCAACAAAGAAGCAAAATTAGAATTTACATGGCAGAATGAAATCACTGTTTTGATGAATTTGAGAAAGTAGCCAAGTTGGTTGAAGCAGGAAAGCAACTCAAATGTTGCCATTCACGTTAACAAATTGTTAACAATTTCAAAAGGGACAGCAAGTCCAAAAGGGATTTTCAATCTAATCATTTAACATTAGTTCTAAATCTTTTTGATCAACTGAAGCTATTTCCTAAAGATAATTCACAAGGTTTCGCACATAGGAACTCGATTACTCTACTACCGGGGACAAAACCTACCTATTCAGAGTCGCTGAAACAGTCTCCTGCACTGCAGCCTTCCAGTTATAGCCCCCATTAGAGGTAATATATATGGCTCCTTGGTCAGTTACCATTTCTGCACTTTTCTCCCCAGTAGCCTTTATGTACACCTGCAGATTTACAGAAGAATCAATTGCTAACCATTTTCTGTATCTGGAAGAAATAAATAATTCCTATGAATAGCAAAAGCTCTCTTCCTGGGAAAGAGAAAATCTGAGAGCCGCCATGTTTCCTTGTTCTACAGAGAAGGAAAAAAGATGATGATTGTGTTTTAATATTTATAAAAGCTTTCATTTCTCTGATATCCATTCAAACAATAGATATAACTGAAGCCAAAGTCCTTAGAAGTTGAAGTAGTATCTATCTAGTGTTTAGGATGACTTTACTATATCACCAGGAAGTTGAGCACTTAATGGTATCCTCTGCCAGGTTTCCCCAGCATCCGAGGTGTACAGCAAAATTGCAGGTTTTCCAACTATCCATCCCTCCTTCCCTTTGAAGCTAATTGAATTAAATCTGTAGTTGAAATCTTCTTCTTCCGCAGATGGTATTGACCGAGGAACCCAAGTGTCTCCACCATCCTTGGTCTCCAAAATGGTCTGCCTGGTACCCAGCAGGAAACCTACAAAGTTCTAGATTAGAAACTAAGTCCCGGGCCTTCACCAATTAATGATCACCGCCATAAAAATGTCCATAAAATAGGTAAATGAAATCTGTTACACAAAACTGCTCCTTATGCTAGTTGATGAATTGTATTAGGTAGGCACAGGCAGTTTTACACTTAAGCACGAATCCACCAGGAGAAAGATTTTCCAAAAGAATGACCTCACATGAAAAGATGGCAAGGCAGTCTTGGAAACAATTACCAAGCCTCAAATTCAAGCAGTCATAGGATGAAGACTTATGATATGACTACAACTTCAAGTGAGAGATAAACCAATGATTAATGCTTTAATTTTTTCCATAAGGTATGATACAACCAACTTTAGAAGGGAAGGTTGCAGTAGGCATAGGTTTATAACTAACGACACTTGACATTGGGATAAGAAGCTACCCAGTTCTTAAATCTGAAAAAGTCAGGGGTAACTCAGTCCCCTCCAGTTGTAAAGGTCTGAAAATTGTCAGCACTATTCTCAATGAACAACAACTCAAGATTACGCATCTAGGAGCTGCATTTTTCTCTAATAACTGATCTTGATGTACCTAGAGGGACGAGAATTTCACCACACGACCACCGTATGGCCTTTACGAATCAGATAATAATGTCAATCAAATTCTAGCTAATCTCATTAGCACCCAATAAACTACGATACTAAACAGATTCTTTCACAACAGCAATAAAGTCCAAGAAAATTGATAGAACTAGAACACCAAAGACTATAGTGAAGAAGACCGTAAATACCATGCTGCAAATTATCAGGGACAAAGGCGATGTCGAGGAGGACGACGCCAGGGTCAATGGGTAGATAAACTCTTTCCCACTCGGAGAGGGTATCTTCAGCCATGGCAGGACGGACATGGATTAAAGGAGAGATAAGCGGTAGTGTAAGAGTGGTGGCACATTGATATACAAAATCTCTTCGGTTAGTAAGCTGTCTTGCACTGAGTTGGTGGTCAAGGGAAGCTCTGGGTAAGAAACGTGGTTGTTGGGTGTGAGAGTGAGGTCTCTGAAGAACCCAAGAAGTGTTGGTGGTGAATGGAGAGGCTAAAGAAGCCATCTTTTTGGGTGCTCTGTTTCAGACGCAGAAGTAGTGTAATGAATGCTTCTCTTATCCAAGCGGGGGTTATCGTCAACCGCTACGCGGTCAGTTTCAAGCGTCTCATTGTCCATGTGGATATTCTTCTTTTCTTGCTTTCTCAATTATTTTTATGCTAAAATAATTTAAATTATTAGGGCTAAAATAAAGGTTATTCCTTTACATCTGCTATTTCTCATTGTCTCTCACACACACAACCAAACACAAACAACACCTCTCTCTGTCCTGAGTCTCTCAAGTCTCTTCACCTGCCCGTCGTCATTGCTCCGCCGTCCATCCCACTACTTCTCCATCGTTGTTGTTTCTCTGTTCCTATTAGGTATCGCCTTCATCATTGTCGTTGCTCTGTGTCACCGTTGTCTCGTTTCCTTCCATGGTTGCTTCTTCGTCTGACACTGTTTTTCTTCTCCTCGAGACTTGAGTGTCACCTCCTCAGCTCTTCTGCTTTGTGTGTAACAATTTGTACCAAAGTCAAGGCTGATGAATGACGATGGTGGCATTTTTTAAAAATGTGCTAGCTGTGTATCTATTGGTTTTAGGAGACGAGATTCTCTTTAATATTATACTTCCTCCGATTCATAATAAGAGTGGTTTTAGAGAAACGCACGTTTATTAAAAAATTTAATGAAATATTTGATATACTCTTATTAATTACATGTTAAAGTGTCTTGAAAATATAATCTGTGTAATTAAGATTTGAGAGAAATTAAAGAGTAATTTTGGAAGTAAAATTATAAATATGCATAAAAAGTCGCAAACGACACTTATTTTAAATAATTAAAATTATTCTAAAAAGACACTTATTATAAATCAGATGGAGTATTATCTTTTTCTGTCTAGTAAATCTCAACTATTTATTTACGTAAATTTTGTGTAAATTTACGTGAGGCCTCGCAAGACTCATATAAATAAATGATTAAAATTTATGGGGCAGAATAAGACATCAATACTCTAATTTTAGCATGAAGCTTGTAGAATGTTGACATTTGGTGTGGCTTGATAAATTTATGGCTTGAGTTTGAAATGTTTAATAAATTTGTTGCAACGAAGAGTCGATGAGAATTTGGTTGTGAAATTTATGATTTTTATCGATTACAACTTTAGCAGTTTATAACTGAAATTAATAAAAACGTCAAAGTGTAGACTATAAAATTAGTTAATTAATTATATAATTATAGAATTTAGAGATAAATCAATAATTAAATTTTAATTTTGTGAATATTAAATATTTTGTCAAGAATCATATCTAAATTATATAAATTACTGTGATTTTTTATTTTATTAATCATTATATCTAAACTTTTATTACTAATATATTTAACTTAGTTTCTTAAATAAACTAATATTACATTAAATTAAAAGGATTCATTTGTAATATAAAAGTTAAAGTTCAAGGATTATTTATGTGTGTGCGTGTGTGTGTTTATTCTTTATGATTTATAATGGAAAACTAAAAAGCATGATATTTAAAGAAAATTAAATTATAATATTGATAAGAAAAGTTAGAAAGTTATGAACTTATAGTTGAATTATGTAATCATACATAATTAATTATACTTGTAAGTTTATGGTAGAAATGTTGAGTTGTGTAATCACAGAAAAATAGGTTATAATTATAAATTTATGATTGAGTTATACAATCACACTAAACGAGTTATAGTTATGATTGAATTATATAATTACACAAAATAGGTTGTAGTTATCAGTTATTGTTAAATTATGTAAGCATATAAAATGAGTTATAGTTGTGGGTTTATGGTTGTCTTATTTAATCACACGAAATAAGTTATAATTGTGAAAGTTAAACAACAACTTATATAAGTTAGTGAAATTCACTTGCATTTCTATACCGTATGATTGTTGAGAAGTTATTGTTGCTTTATTTCTTTTTGTTATTTTACACAATTTATTTCACATTTTTCATGTCATTAGTAGTTTGTAATAATGGTTATTTGCCTATTGAATTAAGGAACAAAAAATGAGAGACTTAGATCAAATTTATTGTATAAGAGATGAAGTAGGAAGAGTGTTTGTGACTGCAAATGACATCAAGGGAAGATGATAAAAGTACTTATATAGTCTTTTTAATGAAGGCATAGATGACAACATCTCTTTAGGTGATCTTAGCACTTCTAAAGAAGTTTCGCAAGATGAGCCTTTGCAGGCAGATTATAATGATAGAAATTGAAAGAGCTTTGAGGGAGATGAAGAGCGGAAGGGCAGTAGGGCTTGATGAGATGCCTATAGAGGTGTGGAAGAGCCTAGGTGAAGAGGGTCTTACTTAGCTAGACAAGCTTTTTAATGCGATCCTTAAATTCATCAAAATGTCGAATGAGTGGAGACTTAGTATGTTAATTCATCTATACAAAAACAAACAGGACATTCAAAATTGTAACAACTATAGAGGCATTAAACTACATAGTCACACCATGAAATTGTGGGAGAAGGTAATTGAAAAAAGAGTGAGAAAGGATGCTCCTATCTTAGAGAACCAGTTTGACTTCATGCCAAGAAAGTCCAAGACAGAAGCTTTACATTTTTTATTAAGATTAATGGAATATTGCAAGGAAAGACAAAATAATCTACACTTGGTTTTATTGATTTAGAGAAGGTATATGATCGGATACCAAGGGAAATCTCATGGAGGTGTTTAAGGGTTAAAGGATTTCCTTTGACCTATATATAAGTTATTAAAGATATGTATGAATGGGTAAATACTAGAGTAAGGACGCTAAGAGAAAATACAAAAAAAAATTCAATCAGTATTGGGTTACACCAAGGCTCCTCATTGAGCACTTTTTTATTTGTAGTAGTGATGAATGAACTCACCAAAAATAATCAAGGGGATGTGCCTTGGTATATGTTGTTTACTGATCATATTGTCATGGTGGATGAGACAAAGTAGGGTGTCAATGTCAAACTAGAGTGTTGAAGAGATAAGTTAGAGTCGAAGGGTTTTTAATTAAGCAAAACTAAGACTAAGTATTTAGAGTGTAACTTTTTGAGTTATAAGGTGGCTGCTAATATGGAAGTAAAGACTGATTCAAAAGTTACATCATAAAAAAGGTGTTTTAAGTACCTAGGGTCTATTATCTAAAGCAATGGAGAGATCGATGAAGATATAGTCCATCCTATCAAACTACGGTGACTTAAATGGAGAAATACATCAAAAGTTTGATGTGAAAAAGGATACCACTCAAGCTCAAAGGTAAATTCTAACATTTAATGATTAGGCCAGCGATGTTATATGAAACAAAGTTTTGGCATATCAAATAAGTGCATAGTTATAAGCTAATAATGGTGGAGACGAGGATGTTACATTAGATGTATAACCTTATTAAAAGAGATAAGGTCAAAATGTATTGGTAAGAGACAAATTAAAGGCCCAATATTAATAAAAACTAAGAGAAACAAGACTTAAGTGGTTCAAATATGTAGAAAGAAAACAACCTGATACTCTAGCGAGAAAATGGTACTTAAAGATTGTAAAAGGAAAAAAAAAGAAGACCTAAGAAGAACTAGTTGAAGTAATTAAGAATGATATAACTTTGTTGGAACTTATAATGGATGTGCCCGCAATAAAAAACTTTGACGTACTAGAATACAGATATAAGATCTCATATAAAAAGGTCTTTCTCGTTCTCTCAGGTCTGTTAAACATTTTCCTAGGAGTCTTTCATTTTATAATTAGCCTCTTTTGTTAATTATGTAGTACTTCACTCTTAGTTATTTATCCTAAGCAGTTTCTTACATAGAGATGGCAATGCCCGACCCTGCTCTCCTGGCAACGTAAATTAAACCCAAGCTAGACCTGAATTATTATTTTTTTAAAAAGACAACAACTTCATTTTGCCATTACCCATTGGGGCTTAGGCTAGGCTCGGCCTGAGCAGAAAACTGAACTCAAGGGCTAATCAACCTGAGCCTGACCTGTTGACTTTAGGCTGGGTCAAGCCCGGACCCTTTCCCATCTATGTTCTTACTTAGTCCAATTACCTTCTTGTAATTGATGGTTTAATTTATTCTTATACTTGTCCTTTTTTTAGCCTATGTATTTATTTATTTTATTTTATTTTTTGTTAATCTTTACTATGTTCTACATATATTGTATTATGCAGCGCATTACATATATATTGTATTATGCAGTGCATTACATATTATATATTTTTATTTATACATATTTATTTATATTCATTATTTTGCATTACTTATGGGTCTATTATTTTGATTATGCAGTACTTCACTCCTAGTTATTTAGCCTAAGCAGTTTCTTACTTAGGGACGGCAATGCTCAACCCTGCTCTCTCGGCAACGCGACTCAAACCCAAGCCAAACCTCAATTATTATTTTTTAAAAAAAAGACAAAAAAACTTTGTTTTGCTGTTACCCATTGAGCTTTAAGTTGGACTTGACCTGAGCAGAAAATTGAGCTCAAGGCTCGATCAACCTGGGCCTGACTTGTTGACTTCAGGTTAGGTCGGGCCCGGGTCCTTTTCCATCCATGTTCTTACTTGGTCTAGTTACCTTCTTGTAATTGTTGGTTTAATTTATTCTTGTACTTTTCTTTTTTATAGCATGTGTATTTATTTATTTATTTATAATCTTTACTATGTTCTATATATACTGTATTATGTAGTGCATTACATTTTTTTTTATTTATACATATTTATTTATATTCATTATTTTGCATTACATGTGGGTCTATTAAAAGCAGCTGCTCTAATAGGTAAGGGTAAGACTGCGTATTACTAGACCTCTCAGATCCTGCGGTTCAACGGGGCTCTCAATGGGTGTTGTTGTTGTTGTTATTGTTGTATATATTTTAAAGTTGTGTGTATACTTTTAGAATATAAGAATGCATTTGTATTTGTTTTAAATTGAGTGATACATATTTTTATAATAAATGATAATAAAATTATTATTTAATTTTGACATATGTCTTTATTTATTTTATAGATAAATGGAGGAAAGTTCAATTATTTCTATTAATTCAATCGCTTCAGGTTTAGAAAGATTTGATGATCCAGCTTGAGTTCATGCTAAATTGGTTCCTAGGATAAAGAATCATACCATTTATTTGTAATGTAATAAGTATTTGAAAGTTGAGGGAATCGTCAGATTAAAAAAACATTTAGCTGGGAGTCAAAGCTTATATGTAGCCTTGTAAGAAAATAAGCCATAATATGAAATAAAAAATGAAGACTTTACTTAAAGAGTATGAATATGAGAAGATAAAATGCAAAGATTAAACTGCAAAATTGGTAGTGATTTTTTTATAGTGGTTATAGTGGAGATGTTAAAGGTGGTAATATTCCTACCCAACATGAAGGAAATTTTGCAATGTTAGGAAAAGAAAAAAACAAATTTCTAATTTTTTACACCACAAACAACTCATAGAGTTTAGCCTTCAATCTGTAGTGTCTTACAATTTAGAGAAGCGGCTCATTATGTAGACATGGCAATGACTAAATGGCAGTATGATTCTTGTACAACATTCAAAGTTGCTCAGTCTTATTATTATCAGCCTATGATAGATGTTATTGACTCTTACAATCTAGGATACAAAGTTCTTTCAATCGATGACTACAGAGGTAAACTTCTGAGCAGCTCTATTAAATGAAATAAAAAATTATTTGGATGAAATAAGAATCACTTGGGTTGCTTATGGGTGCTCAATTATGTGTGATGGTTAGACAAATAAAAGATAAGAGTCTATATCAATTTTTTAGTTTATTTTGCAAAGGAGACAATTATTTTGAAGCTTATTGATGCATTTGGCCTTGTTAAAAATGTTGATACTCTATTTCAGATATTTGATAAAGTTGGGACTAAACAATATGATTACAGACAATGATTTTGCTTACAAAGTAGTTGGAAGAAGATTACAAAGCAAGTATAACCCTTTCTATTAGACATCGTGTATTGCAAATTGCATTGACCCGATGTTGAAAAATATAGAATATGTTAGATAGTTTCCCATTATTGATGAGATTGTACAAAAAGCAAAAAAAAAGTGACCAAGCTCATCTACAATCCTACGTAAGTCTTGAATTTAATAAGAAAGGATTTCACTAATGGTAAGATTTTGTATCATTCTGCAATTACAAGATTTGCAACTAATTTTTTACTATTTCAATGTTTTGTTATGGTGAAGAAGGAGTTGAGGAAAATATTCACAAGTTATAAGTGGATTGTATTTTAGAATGCTAATTTTAACGCTAGATTGGAGGTTGCTAGAATTATACTTGAAGATCTTAAATTTTGGTCCTAATGTCAATTTATCATTTGAGTTTGTGAGTCCTTACCATACTTCATCTGGCTAATAGTGATGAGAAGGCAATCAAGACTAATATAAAAAATAGACTTTCTTTGTACTCAGCTTATCTTTCAGTTATCAATGAGATATAAGAAAAACAACTTTACTTCCTGCTATTTACAGCTAAGACATTTTTGAATCCTAGTTTCTATTTCAAACCAAGTTTTACAAAAAAAATTTGAAGTTAATAGGGGAATGTTATCAACTATTACAACAATTGTTGCCCATGAGATGATACAAGAGCTCCTAAGCTCAGAAATAAAATTTATAAGGATGCTTATGATGATTTTATGATGTCCATTATTATTCGTCAGAGAGATGATCTAGGCATATATTTTTTCATTTTTATTACTTTTTAAAAATTAGTCATCATTTTATTTTGTTTATAATGTTACTTTTGTTATCTAAAAATTGCTTAGTGGGCTCAATTCAAAAGTAATGTTCCAAAATTGCAAAGGTTTACAATTGAAATTTTGAGTTAATATTTGAGTATAACAGGGTGTGAAAAGAATTGAAACACATTTGAATTCATCCATTTCAAGAGAAGGAATATATTGGAATACAAAAGATTTAATGACTTGGTCTTCATTTGATATAATTTAAAGCATCAGAAAATATATGTTATTATCATTATTAAATTGAGTATAATTTCTTATAATTTACTTTTCTTTGTTTACCAAGACCCTTAATAGAACAAGTAGTTTTATAGATCTAATTTGTCTCAATCATTTCGATCTTTTTGAGTTTTTGAGAAACCGAGTTTAATATATAAGAGTAACTTAAAAGATAATATTAGATGAGAAATTATTGACATGTCACTTGGTGCAATAAATTTAAATAATGATAATGATAAGACTCCTCTCAATAATTAACATTTGTATTAAATGAGAACTGAGGGATGTAATTTGAGCGGATATTCGATTAAATGTAGCTCTAGGTTTTCATTTATTTTCTTCTTTTAATTTCATTTATATTTGATGTATATATTAAATTCTACATATGCAATATAAATATAACTGTAAATTTTTTTTCAATTGTTACTTCTGGTTAGTTGTTTCCTGACACAAACTCTTATTGTATTACTTAGAAAGTTATAGCTCTTTATGATTCTTTTTATTTGATATTTTGATGTAATTATTATTTATTATATGATGAAATTGTAACATTTTAAATACTTTGTATTATCCTTAATTTTATATCTGTTTAATGATTAAATAAACTTTTTTAGATTAATTGTGGTTATTATTTATACGTGAAATATGTGAAAAAGTAATATTAATAAAAATAAATAGATTGTGTTTATTTAAAATTTTATTATTATAATTTTTAAAAACAAAGTTGATATAAAATTATAAATTATATAGTTACTATATTGAGGGACTATTTTGTAATTTTTAAAAATTTAAGGATAATTTTATAATTTTAAAAAATTATCAAAAATGATACTCGATATTAACTAGTACCAGCATAATACCATACCAAAACTAAACCTAACACTAATACTGGTACGATATTTATAATATTACATAGTCTGCAACGAGAGAATTTATTCAATTATAAACTTTTTCAATATAGTTTAAAGTTTTTTTAATAATAAAATTCTTAATAATTTATATAAATTACGTACTTTAATTAGATAAATTGTCGCCCTAGAATCAAGTAATTACCTTGCAAGCCTAACACTTACGACAGGATTTTTATTTTGTACATTTGATAACTCCTTTGATCAATATAAATTAGGTATTTTGTACCATACCTTTATAAATATGGATTCTTTTTAATGGACTTAATATGGCGATTTTCTATTCCCACTTTTCAGAACCCGTCATCCTCATATTCCATTAATCTCAAAATTTAAATAAACAAAACTTTAAAAACATAATAACTTTATTTTTGTACACAGACACCCAATTTTCCAAGAACATAAAAAGCACGAACTAATAAGAAAAAGAGGCACAAATAATAAGCCATCAGCAGAACAATTTTCTCTCAGGGTACTCTTTTAAGTGAATATAAACAAGCTCTGTACACTCCGCTGTTATCATCTTCTTCTTTATGGAAGGAAACTATTCTATCACTTTACATAAGTAGACTGAAAATAAGTGAAAATGGTGATACGATATTTACAAAGTTGCTTCCCATGTACAAATCGCACCCATATCACCACAATTCACCTATATAGTAAAACAATGTCCCACTTAAATCAAATGGTGGAAGTCCAAGGGAGTTCGTATGTTCTAAAGTGTAAAATGACCAAAAAGAACCTCACCCTGTTGGAAACGCAAGAGGTCTCATGGCCGGAAAATTCTGATAGCTTTTGTTACTTGCAGCCGGCAAAATGGGCACCTGGAAACAGCAGATGAACATCTCCGACAAAGGACATGACCGCAAGGAATGATGGTCATATCAACTTCATTGCTCAAACAGACCCTACAGATCCATGCTGCTTTTGCTGTTTCCGCTTCTTTTTCTGCCATATTGGTCTTTTCCTACAGATACATCACGCAATCATCTTAGGACAATCAATCTCTTTCTGTCTGGTATCATTCTTTCAAAATAAATCATGCCTCAACTGGATAAATTCACTTATTTTACACAATTCTTCTGGTCATGCCTTTTCCTGTTTACTGTTTCAATTGCTGTCAAATTTCTTCCTTTCATATGGAAACAAAACTTTAGCCTCCTGATCTATAGTTTAATCCACTAAGCTATATACTCTCACTCATAAAACAACAAAGGCCGTGCGGTAACTTCAGGTTTGCATTTGTGCAAATGTTTTTGTTTTTAAGCACATGCTGCTTGAACTTTTCTTCAATCCCCTGGGCAATGAAATTTATAAAAAAAAATAGATCCCGGGACTTTGCAAAATTTGATTGATCACTTAAGAACCTTTAGAATCACAATATTATGATAGCCATCTCACAGGTGACAAAAAGTGTTTCAGACTTCTCTATAAAATGATATAATAGTGCTGGATGGTCTAACCATGAACACAGTATTTATGAAGTATGGCTAAACTATCATCCCACATCATAATGAACTTTTAATTGAAAAACTAAGAAAGTTACAAAATTAGGGGCAACAAACCTGCTCAAGCAAAAGCACTGCCTGAGATTCTTTAACTTGCTCTTGCAGAGATACAGTCCTTTGCAGAAGCGTTTGTTTCTCCACATCCATGTTAATCCCTGCTGCAGATAGCATCTCATGAACTGCTTGAACTAGTTCTTCAGCCGATACCCGACCATACTGAAGCTCTCTAGTGCCCTGCAGCTGGCAATAAAAAGGTCCACTCAGTTAAGGCCTTTCTATTTGAAAATTTTGCCTATTAAGATGGGGCAGGTGATACGAAGAAACAGTTTGGAGTTTTTAAGGAATCCTAACCGCAGCAAGCTACAGTAAAAACTTTGAGATCACAAAAAATGAGAGAAAGAAAGATAAGTGGAGCACCCAGCGTAACACTACACACAACAGTGAGTTGGATAAACAAGTCTGAAATTATGTAAAATGACTGCATTTTCATTAAAATGTTTAAGGTCCACACCTGAGAAGACTTTGTTCTTCCCTTCCTAGAAGTTTCTGCCATATTCCTCGTATCAACTGCTTTATGGCTACAATCTGGTGAATCAGCCAAGTAAGACTCATTTCCCACTGAAATGCTTTTAAATGAGAAGACTTGTGAAGATAGAAGAGGTTCTATCACTCCGGGGGTAGTTTCAACCTTAAACCTATAGAGTGCCTGGCCAGCTGATGGTCTAACATCCTCTGGAACTTTACCATATCTCAACCTGTCTCCACTTTGAATCCGCCAAGCAACAATTTCTCCACTATAAAAGGGTCTTAAAGGGTGAAGTTGCACCTGAAGAGCATCTGGAGATAATATTTCCTTGCCTACTAGATTATTGCTAGTGGGTTCACTTTCTTTCCTGTACAAACCAAGTTTCAGGGTGCTTAAAGCTGCAGTTTCTGAGCCTTGAGGACACAAAAAAAGGGATCCTAAAGGCAATGGGACAGGGGATCCTATAACCTGGCTAACAACAATTGCAACAACATCAACAACAGAAATAAAGTTAGGTGGTTCAGCAACCAAAATAAGGGTCTTTGATCGGTTCACAAAGTACAGATTCCGATGTCTAGATCCATCTTCCCACCCAGGAACAACAGAATCCTTGGAAACAAATGTGATGTCCAGAGATTTGTGATGGAGCATAAAACGAGTATGGATAAAATGAACAAACTGAATCTTCTCTGCCATAAATTCTAATGAATTTTTTACGGCTTCAAAAGGTACACTGTCATTTGAGGGTGTAAAACGTTCAATGCTTTTTAGAAGATTGCACACAGCACCCTGAAATGATCTGCTCGCAAGCTTCTCCCGGACAAGTGCTAATGGCAAGGGCCCAATTGATTCCATTGTTAACAGATTTTCTTCTTCAGTAAGTTCCTTCATACAAAAAAGCAGATTTCATAAATGAAGACAAAGTTTGACACTGGGGACAAACAATTAGTTGGCAAACGCAAAAAAAAAATTACCAAGGTTTTCTTACCTCTATGACAACATCGGATAGCTTTCTGATTTCTAAAAAGGCACATATTCTCTCAGGAAGATCCGGGTGAACAAATCTTAACTTGGAAGTGTCAATGCATTTTATGTATCTTGAGCCATATGAATCAATATATACACATGATTTTGCATAAAGAAGTCTGCAACCATCGTCTGGGACAATTGCATCTGATTTCCACTTGAACTCATCAGATATGTTTGCTTCAGTAGTCGTATCACAAAGGAAATACAAAATTTCCATCACAGCACGGAGTTCATTTGGATTCAAACGCTTATACCCACATGCATCTTTGATATTTGATAGTATGTTTTTTGCAGCAGAGACTGAAAGCACATCTTGAAGCCCCAACTCCTTTAGAATTTTTACATAGGGTAGGTAAAGTGTAGGTAGCTCAAATGCAAAAGGTGACAGGTTAATTGTTAGACGTGCAAAAAGAGAACTAGCAGTCACTAAGCGCGTTCCATTTGCAGCAGGCAAGAATGCCACCTTTTGCAACTCTTTAACATCTGCGCAAAAAAATGAATCAGAAAAGATAATGCGTCAATAATCTGATTAACCTTTGGAAACAGGAATCGGAAATCAACCACTTCAGCCAGCCGTCTGCAGTTTTAAACCTTCAGTAAGATTAAAGCTTAATCAATAAAATAGGAGTTGTCAACATGAATAGTACAAAAGGGACAGGATAGCAAGTTTTCTAGACTTCCTACTTATGCATCAATCTTGTCACTTGAATCTTTTCTATTTTGGTTCTCTTAACTATTATAAATACCACAATGAAGTCAGGTTGCTAATTCCATCAACATAGTCCATGTTATTTCCCAATCACCTAACTTATTATATTTCTCTTAACTATTAGAAATACCCCAATTAAGTCAGGCTGCTAATTCCATCAAAATAGTCCATGTTATTTCTCAATCACCTGACTTATTATATTTTCAATAGTAAAAGGACTTCAAGAGAATAATTAATTACTTTAGATGCCTAAAATAGAAAAGTGTAATAAATAAGGCTGAGAATAATTATTCTAATGAATTCCTAATGTATCTGAAGAGGACCACAAATACACTAAGATGAATAAATTATTAGTATGGGTTTCCATCACTCCCAGGCATCAAACTGACAGACACACAAACCTGAACAACCTAGGTTAGGAAGGAGAAGAGGGATCGTGGGGCAAGAGAAGGTGGTGGTCAGAAATGACAGGACTTCACGCTGAGCATGTGATCAGGTACAACAGATAGAACAGATGGTTAGATATGCAAAATGATTTTTTTATTCAGTTCTTTGCTATTTGCATGGATCGAAAAGTAGACACTGCTCAAGCACATGATTTGTCATGGAAATATGCATTTAACAACATTCAGAAGTACAAACATGCTCTTTCTATGGAAAAGGATTCATTAAAATAATAATAGAACAGGAAATTAACTCAAGTAGAGGGATGGAAACACATCAGAAAGCTACCTGAAGAAGATAGAGAACCCCAAGCCTTATCCAGGTACTTCAACACTTCACAAGAAGCTTCATCAACAGTAATTATGCCTGATACAGTTGGCCAGTGAGCAAGAGTATCTTCACCACTATTTCTTCCTATCACCTGAGTTGCCTTATGTCAGTCAAATACTCAGAAATTTAACAGAAGAAAATAGGAAAGAAAGGCACCTGCAAATGCTTTAAGACTGTAGCAAAAGCTGGAGGACTCCTTAGGTGGAGAGCTCCCCATGAGTATTCAGGAGGAACAACATTTGCCTTGGAGAGAATAGGAGAAGAACTCCAAGCCAAAGGCCAGTCCTTCAACAGAAGAGCATCATTATACGAAGTGAGCACTCTTTTCCCAGCAATGTTTGGAAATCCTAGTTCAGCAGGTACACAAGCAATCTTGCCAAGGAGATTACAGAAGTTATTTCCATAAAGAACAGCAAAGTTGGAAAAGACAGCTTCGACAACAGATCCAGCTAATGCCCATATTTCCATAGAAACCTCACCATGAGATTGATTTAGTTCTACCTCAAAATCATCCAAATTCTTACTACATTTCATACTTTTACTCCCAAGAGACTCAACTTTTTTGGCACACTCAAGTATTATATCAGATTCAGCTGCAGTATGAAGACCCACCTTCCTCAAAATGCGAAGCCATCCGTCTGTAGTAAACCTTTCTCCAGGAAATTTCTGCCTCTCGTTGGAGAACACTGATGTCAATAAAGCATCATTGGGATCCAGCAGATCCTTGGGCCTGAAGAGATCTGTCGAAAACTCATCTGCATTTCTCACAAACTTAGTCTCCTTTAAAACTTCCAATAAAGAAGAATCTGACTGGAGATCTTGCCAATTCATGTAAAGATAAAATAATATATCATCCTGCTCAGATTGAGTTTTGTTTTCAAATCCAGGCAAGCCAAACCTTATCAAAATTTGTTGGTCCTGCAATTCAGGAACCCCAAGGGCTCGAAAAAATGAGCCTTCAGCTGAATCAGTTGAATAAGAAAGGCAATGGGCGTCACATGGCTTCAGAAATGAGTTTGAAGATATCATACATTGATCTTGTCCATGCAATGTGGTGAAGGATCCAACAGCAGTTTTATATATTGGCAAAGATCGCAATGCTTCAAGCTCTTGATCCCCATAATTATAGCCATTACAAAAGAAATCATTAGCAAGAAGTTTAAAAAGTTTATCTCTATCAGAATCTGAGAATGCCACAAATTCATGGAAATAGCCAGCTGATTTAGCTGCAACAAGCTTGGAAGTAATAATCTGCCCTAACGAATGACCAGGTGCAGGGAGACAATCACATGAGGCAGCACATTCAACAAAAGCAGCATCAAAAATAGGAATATTCAACTGGTTCAAAAGGGGAAATAGCCAAGGGTGTACTTTTTTGGCTACATCAAAAGCCGAATTGTAGGACTGAGTTGATTCATATTCAGGAATAGGATCCACAGACCCTGCAGTCGTATCAGTTCCTGTGCCGTCATAGATCAAAGCACTATTTTCAGGGACTGGGCGTGTAAGATAGGGAGGAAAAAAAACTAGATGACGCTCCTTCACACGGCATAATACAGGCCTGCCAAGAAAGGCAGGAATCAGGGGCCAATCAGAAAATAGAATAATCTCTTCTGATGGGCTATTGAAGCATTTCCAGAACAACCTGATCCACTCATGGGAAGGACCCCCTTCACCTCCAGAAACTGAAGAGTTCACCCAAGAAAACCAAGGAGCCATATTTGAACCCATTACATGATTTACCCAATTTGCATGAAAAAGAAACTTTATGTGACGAGCCATCAAGTGAAGAGAAAAACTTTTTAGTTCTAATGCTCTTTGTACTGCAGATCTTGAAAAAGTATCGGACAGAATGGATCTTTCTAATACTTTTGAATGGATAAACTTTGCAGCTAATGGTTTCATCAGGGCCTGCTGATCCTTATTCCCAAGCCATAGTTCAGTAGTCCCCAACCGAGCTAAATGATTAGTTGCAGTTGGGCATGGCAAACCTTTAAGCTCAGCAGCTATCCACATGACCTCTGGGTCCCCATTTCTGAAGTTGCTAGTGCTGCTATCTAAAATGGTGCTTCTCTGATTTAATGGTCCTCCAGCCCTACCAATATCTTCAACAACCCCCCTGCCAAAATCAAATAAAGCTTTCCCCAAACTTGTCATCATCTCAAGGGCATCTCCACTAGCTGCATTTTGAACAGGCAAACCATGAAGAGTCTGTAGATTTCGAAAAGACGTTGTAGAACTTCTGCCTAGTTCATCAGCTGCTCTAGCAATATTCCCCGAGTTACTGATGCCCCCTGACGTGGGATTTTCATGGAAACTAGATGAACCAGGAAAGTCAATATCAGACAAGCAGTATTCAAGAACATCCACGTAGGTCTCAACCAATCTAAGAGCAATTGAATTTGATGAAACTCGAAGAAGGTCCCGAACCATTTTAGGTTTAATCTCCCTGACTGCCACCCCCACTGCTTGAATTTCACTCACCAACTCCCATGGCACAGAAAACACTGGGTAATGCTCCTTCACAAAGCCACAAACTGTAGCAGGAAGCAGATTATCGCCCACACCATTTCCCGGTTGAGAAAGAAACATGCCCTCTTGAGACTTAACCAAACTTCCAGAGTATAGCTGCCACACTGGAAGATCAGAAACGCGGATATAAAAGGGCCTTATTACCTTTTCAATCAGGCATTCCCAATCAGCTTTAAGGACCTCCACTGGGAACAAATTATCACCATCTTTTGTTGGGTTAATTGGCAATTGCCCGATAGATCTTGGCCAGAAGGAATAAATAAGCTCACCAAATGACTTCAAAGACACAGCAATTGCATGACTCCTACTTGATTCAATAGAACCTGAAGGTTCCCTCGTCAATTTATGCATTTCCAACACCAGCTCAACATAGGAATCACAAACACAAGACATAAGCTCCCTGTTCCACGCTTCAATCAAGTGATCTTTAGGATCAGGCTGCAGTTCCGCAAGAGATCTCGTATCCTGGCACTTAAAGAGAGAACGACTACCATTGTGACGCACAAGGAAACAACCAAGGATAGTGACTGGCAGAGGTAGAATTCCAGACAACGGAAGAGGGGATAATACAGAACTTTTTGCATGCACAGCAGGAAGGCCATCCCGTGATAAATGTGCAGCAACTCCAGCAACAGGTGTCAAGTTGTAAGCAAGATATCGCCTAGGTAAAGAATCGAATTCAGATAACAAGATTCAGATAAAGATACAATTAGCCTATCCAAACCCTTCAAGAAAAAAAAAGCTATATAAAGGGTGAAAAGAAATTTCAAATATGAAATTTAACATTTATCAAACACAAAAAAAGTTATCTCATTCCAATCAAAATTAATTTAAAAATAGAAGCATATCAATCTACAAGGGATTAATTGTAAATTACCAATTATGACTGACACATGCTATGAGAAACATAATTTTGAGAAAGGAGCAAACTTTCAAACAAAGATGAATGACTAATTTAAGCAATATGCTCTGGTTGCAATTCCCCCCAAATTTAGAAACCTGACTCTTAATCTCAACTTTGTTACTTCAAACCTTTGCATTGAGAAGAGAACATTTTCTTTCAAGAAAACATTCAATTGGAAAGCATAAGCAATTGGGCAGGGCTTAGGAATGGAACATATACCAAATTTGTGGTTTGGAATGTCAGAAAGGCTGTTAGCTATGCCACAAAACTATTAAACCCAAAACTTTATGCTGTTAAGTGAGCCCATGAATGAACAGATCATATACTAACTCTTCACAACTTCATCAAGTAAGATGATTTCTGCACAAATACACACTTTCTTTCCTCTATATAACTCCAACAAGAACTCAGTTTAAGATACTAGCAGAACTGTCTGAGATTAAGCATTTCAACTTCCCAAAGATATTGGCATATGAGACCATTCAATTCAAAGATTTTCCACAAAGCATACCTATCAAGAGCCATATTTCTTGTTTGCCCAGAACCAAGGCTAAGTACAAGCAGCCACCGGTCAACAACTTTTGTGGATCCTTGGTACAAGTTCACATCGATCATATGCAACTTAGTTGCAGCATTTGAGCTACTAAATAACCTTGATAGTTGAAACTTTCTCCAATTTTTTTCTGAAAATGGATTTCTCATTCTAGCACTTGATGAATCAATAAAAACTGAACAGTCCTGGTGTGGCTGTACCATTCCTTCATTCCATGTTGATAGAGACACCTGAATACATGACATATTCTTATATGTACAGTTTGTGTAAAGTTTCAGTAATTTCATCTTCTCATATAACAGTGCTTCACAAAGACACACAAGATCACGGTAGTAAAAGAAATGTCTCCTCTATGCATCCGTAGTATAATTTTGGAGAAGTCAACCAGAAAAGAATGTTTACAACTATAATACTAATCATGAGACCACATAACAAGCTAGACTAACAAGAAGAGACCACATAACTAGCTAGACTAACAAGAAGTACCTGTAAAACTGACTTTAAGAAAATAAGAGCTCTTGAAGCATGTTCCATAAATCTTTCATAGATTTGGTTCACTCTCTTTAATGCCATCTCAAGTCCATCCTTAAGGCATTCAGATGATAAAGGCATGCGGATCACAGTTGAGTCTACTGACGACCATGGCATATCTTGATCAATCAGCATTGGCCTAAACTGATCAGGAAACTGCTCAACCAAGTTACTACCTAGGAGCACAAGAAGTAATGAGCAATCAGCCTTCCATTAAACATCATATAATTTGGAAAAAGGAAGTATTAACACCAAACAAAGACCCAAAAATGACATCGAGGTGTAGCATAATGGAAAAAAGAAGTATTAACACTCCCTCCCAAAACCAAGAAGTCACGGGTTTTCTTCATTTGCGTGGGATGGCGATTGAGCAAGTGGAGCATTACCCCTGTTATATTCTCTGATTTATATTCCAAAGAACAAAGCAAGTGGAGCATTACCCCTATTATATACTCCAATTTATATTCCAAAAAATACAACAAAGCGTCAAAAATTTTGGAAACAAAAAAAATAAAAAAAGGCAAAATGGAATTCCAACTTTAATAGACCAGATAATATGATCACAAAGTGCAGATATTGTTCTCAAAGTCAGAATGTCCATCAAAAACCTACAGCAAGCAATAGAAGATAGAAGGCAAACTTCCATAGAAAATTGTATTTGACCAAAAAGTCAGAATATCAAGCAAACAGCAGCAATCAATCAGCAATTTTTGAACTGATTAAAGATAAGGGAAAGATAAAAGTGTTCAGGAAAGTGCTCATGCTTCTGTAGAAAATCCAAGAGGCATGAGGAATGATGAAATAACAACAAACTAAAGAGAGATATGACCAGCAAACACACAGTGTTCGCTGAAGTCAAAAGAAGCAACATAAAGGGGTCATACACATTGAACCTGTGCAAGCTTGGAATATGAACAATATTCAAACATCTAGAATCATATAGGACTTTCCCAAGGAGAAATGCTATATATAATGTGTATAAACTTTCTTACATATGTTATCTACATTCTCAAAGCAATGGACTAGAATCCTCCTTGTAACCTCCCTCCAACCACATCTTCTTTTCTCCTGGGGAAAGTGAAAAACTGAATACTTCTCTTTCTTCACATCCATCTAGAAACGATTTCCACTAACATCCAGCACCAAAGAGGCTCCAATTGATCTTGATCTCTCCATCTTACCTTCTCTTCACCCCTTGCGACAGACAACAAAAAGTATCTGCTGCAGTCAGTAAAGCCTCAACCTTCTTCAACCACAACTCCTTTAGTTCAAGCGTGTATGCTTGTAAACCAGGAAATTGGCACCCAGTGGAGGAAGCAAATGAAGAAATCAAACCACCAAAATTTATGTATTAATCCTAACATGGTCAGAATCACACAGATTCCAACATCTTAAGCTTTCATTAACAAAATGATCAAAGTTATCATCATGCTAGTCCATACTCTGATGTTGATGTAGTATTATCCAGTGTGATTCAACCAAACATCTGTTAGATGTACACCATCTTACAAGCATCATACTTTATGTTGAGTTCCACCCATTGTTGATCTCCATTTCTACTTAGTTTAGAATTAGCCTTAGCCTATCAAAAATAGGAGGAGACAGCTTCAATGTTACATTGTGCTTATTTATTATCTCCTAAGATTCTTTGTTCGCCTTCTACTCAATTGCTTTCTTCTTGCTCGAACTTACTCTTGTGCTTTTTTTTCCAAATTCCTCCTTATCCCTCTATTATTGTCCTATCTCCATTCTTCATGATTTGTCCTATACCTGATAACATTCAATGAACTGCCATTTTCTAAGAGATCTGACATAAGGAACTTCAATAGATCTTACAGGATTCAATACTCTCCTTGACTTTTCCACAGAAAGTACCACTCAGACAATCAAAAACCATTATATAATCACTAGCCTTAACCCAATACACCCAAAAGGTGCAAACTGGAGTCATCGGGCAAAAGTTTTATTAGGCATTGGTATCTTATCCAAAACATAACCGAACAAGTTGGTAAGTCAAGTCCTCAAACAACTCAAAAGGCCCTCACTTTGTATCAGGAAGCTTTTACTAGTAACCAAAAACAGAGAAAGCTCACTATCAAGACTTGAATGTTTTACTTTGGATTGTTTAGATTAAACTTTATTTCATTATCAAAAGCACCCAAAATAACAAAATGATAGAAGTGCAATATTGCACATGAAATAAAAGCAATAGTGGGATTCGATGACTGACTAAATTACCTATCAAAGAGAAGACTTTTGCTGCAGGTGTACAACTCGAAGGCACACTAAGTGCAAGACCATGAGGGTCGAACATGTAAAAGTAACCACCAGAAACAACTGACATGAGATCTGACACAGAGAAGCAGCTGAGAAGTCCCAAACCATAATTGAGAGTATCTCCCCGAAGTCGCCACGGAGGGAGAAGCTGAAGGCTGCCCAATTCTTCCCTACTTAAGGTAACACCTTCCAGAATAGCAACTAATGCTGGCCCTTGAAATTCACCTAGATGGAATATTTAGAAAACTAAAGTTTAGCTTGATTCTCCAACTTACAAATATTTATAAATGCAAAATTTAGAATAATCTGCTGATCATTAATGTCATTTTTAGGTAGCGGCTGGACAGATGAACACAATGAAGTAAATTAGGAAAAGGACAATATATTGGAGAAGATTGAACAACATTTCTGAAATATAAGGACTATACAACAAAAAGACAACCCAAAATCCTCAAATGGGTAAAGATTTTGTGCAAGCTTTGAAACTATATCAGTCACAGATTGGTCTTCTAATTCTCAAAACCAAAAGGACCATAACGCTGACATGGCTGTTGAAAATAGGAAATAAATGCCAACAACACCAAGTCAAGATTTGCAGTCGGCATAACAGTCCATAAGACCATTAATGTAACAAGTTAATAAAATTATCTAAACTTACCCAGGTTGTGCTGCAGTAAAGATTGGGAGGGATGATCCCTTTTGTCAAAGATTACATGTAGCTTCTTAGCTTTGCAGCAATCTGCTAACTCAAGAAGGTCAAACAACAAAAAGTCATTTCCATGTGATGACAGAAGTTCAGACAGTTTAGCAAAGCCCATGCACGGAAGATCTTTAGTTGTATCTTCATCCACCAAAGAGAGGCAGCGAAGTGATTTCAAGCCCAACTTATTTGCCAAATCATTGCTGATACTTGGATGCACGAAATGTTTCCCAACCAGAGTTTTGTTTTGTATCCACGGTGCATCATCATAAACAAGGTCAGCAGCAGACATCAGTACACCAGAAGAATCTGGTAGTAATAATGGTGTACTAGAAGCCTCAAACAATGGTTTGTCAAGGCTGCAGTCTGTAATAGCTTCAACGACACAATGAACAAAGCTTAACTGATCTAGAGATAATGCAGCCCCTTTGACATCATTTTGCAGACGCTGCAAAACATGAAAGTAATCCCAGGTATCAAAGCTAAGCCTCACACCTAATTCCAAAAGCATTTCTCTGAATTCTGATAATTCAGAAGGGACAACATACAAATAAGGTGTGTATTTTGCAGGGGAATCAAACGCAAGCACATTAGAGGATACAAAATCATCACCAATCCAAACCCAGGAAACACCATCTAGAGTTGATTTTAGCCGCATGAAATCATCAGTACCAATATATTCTTGCAGTTTAGAATAAAGTAAAGGAATTCCCTCCTGTAATGCAGCATGAAAACATGGGTTGATTGAGGATTGTAGCTTAAACTGACCATAGGACTTGGAAAGCTCAATCAATTGCATTGATAGAGTATCAACCTTTGGACGGTCCATCCAACCAAGTTTATGTTGAAGATACAAGGAGTCACATTCACTATCTAGTATATTCATTGAACCCGAAACCAACCACATCTGTGATTTAGGCCTCACAATGTTCGGAGGTGATACTTGGTTACTAGATTTCAACCATGGCAGTCCTTCGAAAGGAGAATTAGGCAAAATTGGGCACCAAGCTATGGCCCTGACCTCAGTCCAAAATTCTTCTTCTGGTTTATCATCAATCAAGTTGTCCAACAATTTCTCAATGTCCAAATCTTTACAGAGATTGTTATCTAGCTCAGAAGATTCAGGACCACCATTTGCAACAGCACTACAGTCATAAAACAGTCTGTTTTGTATCTCAATGAAGTTGCCTTCTCCCTTCTCAGTGTTCTCAATCACAAGTTTGCGTGCAAGACCATCTAGACAGGCAAATAACTTCCTTCCATAATTCACTGCTTCTGGATCTCCAGAATCATATAACATTGACACTGATTTTGCACAATCAAGAAAACCAGCAAAACCCAAAGTTGTTTTAAGTCCAAGTCTAACGAGAACTTCCAAAGATTCAGGATCTGAGAATTTAGCAGAAGGGAAAAAGGCTTCTCTGTGGAGTACTTTTCTTAGCTCAGGATGTCGAGGATCATAAAGCCTGCCAAAAACATTATAACAAGGAAATCACGCTTTCAAAAAGGTTTTGTAAGTGGATAGTGTAGGTACATTTGATGGTTATATTTGCTCTATCTCATATAGCCTCCTTATTGATAAATTACACCCTCAAGTTTGAGTTCACATTTTTGTGACACATATCATAGGCTTCCAGATAGCACCTAAACTCTTTGAGAAGGACACAATGCAATAAAAACAGAAAAACAAAACCAGTGTTTCCTAGCAGAAGCCACAAATTTCAATCTTCAATAGAAACAGGGTTTCCCGTTGGTCATACTATTTTATTCATTGTGTGGTGATTTAATCAAGAATGGTAAAATAATCAAGTAAAAATCCTATTTCTAATACAAAATCATTGAAAAAATATAACTTTAATTTATGTACAATCCACAGAAGCCATACCCTCATGCCTACCAAAATCTAAAACAGATAGCCCTACGAATTTTACTTGGACATAAAAAAGAAATCACGTGTCCAGAAATCATTCGACCCAAAATTATTCTAATACACTCCTCTCATGGAATGTGACAAGTCTCAATAAACAAGGGCAGTGTAGCTTGAACTCAAGACCTCTGAGTCATAACTCACAAAAGTTCTTTAATCATATCAACAAACCAAGCAATCCAATAGTTTAAGTTGGTAAATTTAACCCAGGAATGAATCAAAAATTGTTCTAAGAATACAAATTGCTTTACAGTATATCCCACAAGATGGTTTTGGGAAAGTGATAAATAAGTACTTAGGGGCCAAAGAAACTATACAAGAAAAAGAATTATTTAGAAGTAAACTGACAGATAAAATATTGCATTCTAATTACAATGGCAACAAAAATTGAAAGTCAAATGAAAATCCAATAAAATCTCTATAAATTAACACTCAATAAATTAAAAACCTTTGTTATACAATACTTTTTTACAATCCTTACTCGGGTTAAAAGGATAAATTGATAAATAATATTTTTCTAACAAAACCCTCATATAACTGTGTTGCTGATAATATTTTTCTAACAAAACCCTTATATAACTGTGTTGTGTCATTCATATCATATGTTAATAGTTTACTAAAATTAATAAATACATGGATAATTGTACTAAAATTAATAAATACATGGATAATTGACTGATATTTCTCAAACATGAATCTAATTTAAGCTTTTTTAAAAAAATTAAATTTCGTTAGATATTATCTCTAATTTATTTATTCAATCTGGAAGTTTTGAAGTTAAATTCTTGAATTACAATAAAAATTATGAAGCATTGTCAGAAACTTTGTGTTTAATTATGCAAAGATTAATTTAAACCTAATTCATTAAATACATTAATTAAATTAGTGCAATTACGATGAATTTTTTGGCTAATTTAATAAATAGTACACATTACATTAAGTTCATGTCCAATTGATTACATTGGTAAAAAAAAAACAATAAATCAATTGATTAAATGTATGTTGAATTTTATAGACAGTATAAGTTAATAAAATATAAGTTTATTGATTAATACCTCTTCAATTAATAGATCTTTTATGGTATCAATGCTACAAAGGTTTTGTTGTAGTGGTCTTTTCTATTTATATGGCCACAACGTTGCAACATAATAGTAGCCTTAGTCACTAATAGTGTAAAGAGGTCACACATTAGTAACATTTTCTATGTGAACTTCCAAAGGAGTATTTTATGTGGATTTTGAAAAAAAAGAAAATAAATAATTAGAACCTCAATTCAACATCATTGGGAATAGGTTGGAATACCTACTCTAGAGTTTACCTTTGAATTGAATTATATTTATGAATGCAATAAAGTGGACAGGCATAAAAAGATGGAGGCTCCAGACTATGGCAAAGATAATCATTACATGGCGGAGAAGCCACGGCTAAGTCACACCAAATGGAAACAGCACTCAAGATGGTACTCTAGCACCACTGCTGGTAAGAAAGTAGTCTATATCTACAATGCATTTGTATATATAAGGGAAAGTTGCTAAGAGTTTATCATTGATCCGATTATTTTGACCATCCTTATTGATATTAGAATTAGCCGAAATCCTGTTTTACAGAAAAAAGAAAAAGGAGATGTAACATAAATGTTATACTTACGGCAGTAACAGCTCATATCTCATATACTGCTAGAAGGCTTACTCAAACACTGATAAAAGGCAGAAACAACTACAGCATGCATGAAAGGAGAAATTGAGCATATAGAAACCCAACAGGACCATTTGAAAACTTCCACTAACAGCTACACTCGACTGGAAATAAAAATAAATATTTTTAGAATATATAGGAAGAGTACCTAGAAGGTTGTTGCCAGGATCCATCCTCTGCCAAAACAAAAGGAGTAGTGGAAAGTACAGATTTGATGGAAATATCATCCTCAATCAAGTGTTTTACATCATGTAAGATGGCTGAGAGAGCTCCCTGATTTGAAACAAATTCAGACATACGGTTGAGCACATAAACTTTGTAAAATTCCACCTTCGACGGCTCTTTGATTTCTAAGTACCTTCTCAAAATAACTCCCTCTCTTTCTGATTCAACGCGAACAAAGTCATTACCCAAGAGATCCTCCCTAATGCCATTTGGCTTAAGCCATTTAGTAGGGTTTCTCAGACTAACCAATTTTCTGCTTCCATAAGACTCAAACACAGGAAGGTGCTTTATGATGTCGATATGTTCAGCATCTATCTTTTCTTCAATGAACCACTTGGTCTGAAGAATAAAATTTCGCAGTTCATGTAGCTCCCCTTCAGAGGCATCAGTAAAAACCCCCTCAATGCTGTCTAGCTTATCAGCAATTGCTATGCATGCATTTAATATACCTGCTGCTGTTGGAGATTGCACAAATTTTTCTAGCTGTGGATGTTCTACAGGGAAGTCCTTTCTCAGGAACACACATCCTATTTTAAGCAACAACGAAGACATATTCTCACTCCAGCCACCCTCCTTAATTACAAATGAATTTGGAACCAACTGAAAGAGATAATGCTCTCCAACTGGTAATATCGGCCACTTCGAAAATACTGAGAGATCATCACAATACATGTTTAGATAGCTCCAAAGCAATCTTATCCAGTCTAAGCTTGGTTGGCCATGACTACCAGGAAACCAAGTGACCTTTTTGGAAAATTGCCACTCTGCTGGGAGCAATTTCACCAAAAGCTTCTCAAGCAAAGAGCAAGAGATAAAACAAATATTTGACTTCCCACTCTTAGCTATATCACATAGCTTTCCATGAACAACTTCGGGAATTCCCTGATCCACAAGTTGATGTGGAACTGAATCTTTGAGAAGGTCATATTCTTCCACCCTAGCAACATAAATTCTTTCACCTGTCCCATGCCTTTCAATTGACGCAAACGAACCATCTGCAAGGGGTATCAATGATAAGCCATATAGACCATCAAGCTGAGCAGGGGCTTCTAAATCAAGTAGGCAATATTCAAGGGCAACAATTATAGCTTTTCTATCCTTAAATCCACGTTTTCGTCGAATCAATATTCTCCGCAACAATTGAGGCGAGACAAAATTCAGCATGGGGCTAGCCTCCATAAATTGTTCAACAAGTGGCTTTGAAATACAGAGAACAGGTAGACCAGCATCTGATAATGCTTCTACAAGCTCATGAGCCTTGTGGAATGCAAAATCTGGGAAAAGTGCTTGCTTGGCAGTAATCCATTGGCCCCCTCTAGCTTTTGTGTACAAGACTCGAAGACCAAACTCAGCAATACACCTATATAGCTTCCGTACTACTGATGCCCAGGGTTCTAATCCAGTGGCTGTTGGCCAATATGAGAAAAACAAATCACACGGGCCAATCTCCAATGCAATCTTCTCAAGCAACCAACCATATGCAGGGGCAACTATTTCCTCAAGGATGAAAACATTCCAGTCAGATCGTAACTTACCAACACCAGCCATGTCGTTCCCAAACCAGATGTCTCTTCGGTTAGAAGAAAGTTCAAAATATGCATTGATGTGTGCTGGGAGGCCGGTATTGATTGGAAGTGGTAAAAAACAGAACGCACGACCCTCAAAACTCTCCATGCTATGAATGGAAACTGTGGAATCTTGGCTCATGTAAGTGGTAAAAGAGCCATCCAAGTTCAAGTTATCACTCAAATTCCCATTACCCTTAGCAGAGTTAATATATGCAGCAACGCATGCCCATGGAATCGATTTATGCAACTTGTCGTTAGCAAAATCACGGTTGTAGTTGGCTTGTCCACCACCTAAACATTCAACTGTGATCCAAAAGTGTGAGATATGGGTAGACAAACTTTGCTCAGTCACAACAATCTTCTGACATTTATGGGGCAAATCTCTATCTACGGATTTGCTCAATTTTTTCAGCAATTGATCTTTATCCAGTCCACTAAATCGACTTCCATTGAAAATGTTAAACAAGTCATTCAGTGAGCTAGATTCCATTTCTGGCTCAATAATGGAATTTCGTTGAACACGATGTAGAAGCTGCATGTTACTACTGTTTCCTTCCTTCACAAAAATGGAAATGCGTTTCACATTCCGGAGGAAAAGCAAAGTGTCACAGACCACCCCAGAAAAGGATGTAAACAGAGACAAAACATCTTCACGTGCATATCCTTGTTTCTTAATCTGACTACGCTGGGCAACAGCAGAGCTTCTGAGGGGAAAACGAAAAAGTGTACCCTCAAAAGGGTGTTGCATGTCACAGCCAAAGTGTAAGAATGGGGAAAACTGATCAGGAAATTGTTCCAAAATTTTCCTACCCACATACTTTATCCGTAAGCCAGGGTGAGAAGGGGAAATGCCAGGCAAATTACATGCATGAGGATCAAACATAACAATATTTTCCCCAGAAACAAACATAGGAAGGTCAGTAAAATGATATACACAATTAAATCCAAGCCCGAATCTTCCGATTGCAAAAGGTTTTTCTAGCTTGCTTTCTTGACCAATACGTGAGATTGCATAAAGATCCTGTGGACTGAAGACAGAGTCATTGAAACAATATAAAGCAGCCCCTTGCCAATCTGCCATTTCAGGTGATAGAACAGAAGAAGTCCCATATTGAGTATTATCTAAAAGAAAAGTCACCTCTGTAGCTCCAGCATCCTCTGCATTTTGAACAAGCTCAAAAAGAATTCCTGGTCCATCTGCATACATCTCAAGTATATGTTTAAGTCTAGTGGTCAAAGCTTCATGCTGCCCAAATGCTTCAGCAGCACCAGAAAGACTCAAATTCATGGAATCAGCACTTTCAGCAAGCAACATTCTACGAAGTGAGCAGACGCCAAGCTTTTCAGCAACTTCGTTAGAAATATTCCCATGGACAAACTTCTGAACTGCTTTCTTTGCATTCAAGGCCACACTGATAGACGCACTAGCAAATAAGCCATCAGGGTCATCTGAGCCAAGTAACCATGGAGCATCATTATAAACTAAATCACTAGAAAGGAAAAGTCTTCCTGAAACATCTGGTAGATAGACCTTGACTTGTTGTTCTTGAAGCGGAGCTTCAGCCAAATGCTGAACAATGAGTATGGCTGCCCTAATTTCCTGAGCATCCAGAGGAGATGAACCTTTTCTAAAAGCCATTCGACCCAATATATCAACATAATCAATCGGTTTAAAATATTCTCGAACACCAAGCTCCAAGAATAAGTCTTTAAAAACTGCAAGATCTATGGGTATAACACGTACATAAGGAGCCAAATGCAAAGGACCATTAAGAACAACCTCATCCACCGTAGCAAATCCATCTCCCACCCAAATCCAACGAGACCCCTCAAGAACAGCCTTTACAATGTCCATCTCGTCTGAACCAACAAGACTCGCCATAATTGAGTATATTCTTGGCATTGCCAAGGCTAATTCCTGTCGCAATATCTGATCATAGACAATCTCATTGTTTTTTCCAAGTTCAAGTAATTGAGCAGCAATGACACTTCCTCCAGGAGGAGATAACCATCCCAGATTATATGATAATGCAGTAGAAACACAGTCCCCATCAAGTATTCGCATGCTAGCAGAAACAAGCCACAAATCTGTTTGTAGTCTTACAAGCTTAGGAGGAGCAACTGTGGAAGACACAGTGGGCCATGGAATAGTTTGAAATGGAGCAGAAACCAGTACCGGGCACCAGCTTATCATCCGCATATCATTCCAAAATTTTTCAACATCAGATTTCAAGTTACGAGGCCTAAAAGCAGTTGTAGCACGTGAAAAAATTCTGTTCACAGTTCCTTGATTGTCATTTAACTGGTCTTGTGACCACTTCATTGCATTTACCTCTAAGTAGGAAAGAAGCACTTGACCTCTAGAATGGGCTTTGCATTGATCATCACGCATTAATCTTTCTATTTGCCGAGCACTTTCTATGATTGTCTCTGGAGAAACAGATGTTTTAAGGCCTAACCCAAGTAACATGTCCAAAATGTCCGGTTCTTGGAAAGCACCATACGGGAAGCTCTCAGAGTCATCTAATAAAGCACATAATTCTTCATTGCGAGGATCATACAGTGCTTCAGGACACTTTAAATCACCACTTAAGGTTGGCACAAATTCCAAGTTTCTCAAACAGCTCCTGAAAGATGTATCTTCAATAGATAATTGTGGCAAATTCTGCAAAACAGAAAGCATAATGCCATTACAAACTTCAGGTTGCAACTCGATAATATTATTGAACACGTGTTCCTTGTAGAAACGTCCCCTCCCCATTCTCTCAATTCCATAATATCTCAACAATAAATGTTCTTCATTATTTGAAGAGCTCAAGACAAATCGACAACCCAGAAGATTTTCAGGAACATCTAAAGGTGGTAAATACTTCTCAGGATTCTCCAGATCAGAAAAATTAATACCTTGAACAGATCCCCCACTATAAACCTTAAAAATGGGTAGCAGTTTGCAAATTCCTATCTTTGAACCATCAACACAATCCCCCATGTACCATCTTGGATCAAGAAGAAATGTTCGAAGTTCGTCCTTCTCTTCAACTTTCAAATTCTCAAACAAAGGTTGCATTTTACCACCATTGGATGACAAGACATCCAAAATTGACTCCAGAACACCTGCGTAATTAGCATCAGAGACATAAAGGGACAAATCTGAATGGTCAACTCCATAAGTGGGATCAAGCATTTTGCATCCAATCTTAGAGAGTGTCTCTTGGATTGAAGCAGGAAGTTTATGGGCATCGATCAGTTTGGACTGTCTAGAAGGTCTGTACAGATGGCCCGATGTAGAAGGTAAAATAGGCCAATCACCAAATGCAGATAGCTTTTCACAATGGCATCGAAGATATTGCCAGAATAGAACAAACCATGAGAAAGTTGGATGATTATGACAAGAATCTGGGTTATACGAAACCTTGGTTTTATGTCTCCAGTCAGTGGGAACAAATCTAGGGAATAACTTAATGAAGTACTCAATACTAAACACCATAATATTTGCTCTTGATGATTCTGCGACAGCAGAAAGTCTCTCTAGTATATTAATGGGGATATCACGATCAACTATCCTATTAGATATTTGTTCAAGCAGCATGTACTCCAAGTCATTGCAAATGAAATAAGAAACCCCCTTTGAGGCTTCAGATAATGAACCAAAATCACCGTTTGCAAGAGGAAGCAAAGGCAGGTTGTTTAAATATGCACCAACATCAGAATCAATCAAGTCTTCAAGACAGTATTCCAATAACACCAGTTTGTAAGATTTACTCAATGTCATAACAGATTTGCAGTCCCTAAGAAAGTGACGTACTGTATCAGGAGTTACCACTCTCTTCTGAAAACCTGAAGCATATTTTAAAAACATATTAAGCAAGCCATTGGGCAAGTGAACAATAGGCATCCCTAGCTGCAGTAAGGCCTCGCTAAGTTCCTTGCTTCTGTTGAACTCCTCATCATGAATGAAGGCCTGGACTGGTGCCACCCATTTACCTCCCTCAAGCTCTGAATGCAATACAGGTGCATCACAAACATTTTTGTATATATTCTCCACTAAAATGCTCCATGGATCTTCAAAAGATCCACTTGGGAATAAAGTGTAATAAGAATCTGTTGCTCCTACCAACCCTTGCAAACCAAGAAGCAAATATCTGAAGTTGGAAGCAACAACATCTTCCAAAAGAAGCCTATTCCAGATGGAACGAATTTTACCACTCCTGTCCATGTCAGCTCCATACCAAATACCTCGACGATTGGATGAAACCTCAAAGTATCCATTAATTTGCACATTCAATCCAGTTCTTACAGGTAAAGGAAGAAAGCAAAATGCTTGTCCAAGCTTCAGATCATCATTCTGCTGACAATACGTTGGAACAGACACCGGATTTATTTATCTAAAGCAGACAAGGAAGAAACTAAACAAACAGATAAACAAAGTATAAGCCTTCGTCTCAACCTGGATATAGGCACATCAAACAACATGGATGTCCATTAGAATGTAAAAACCAATTTGAATTTGGAAAGATAAATTTCCTGAGAACTGATTCAATAATAAAATGACAGTGTCGCAAATCAGTAAGACATTCATTTTAGTTAACTGTTAAAAGTTAAGAGTCTAACACAATATAATGTTGAAATGAGTTAAAAGATAATTGATTAAAAAAAAAGGGACCACGACAAATCATATTGATTAAAAAAATGTGACAACAACAAATCGTACTCCTACAAAGAAAAACCTTCACAAGAACATACGATGCAGAATTACAAACTAAGAAATTGAGAAAGTAAAATATGATGCGGTCAATTAAAATGCAAAACTAACTTAAGAAACAGAAAGTTGGAAAGTTTTCATCTTATGTTATTTTCGCACAAGAGAAGGGCAACATTCTCTTTACATTAAGCACAGGAATATTTTGCTAACTTTTGGTTGTGCAGAACAGTAATAGGCAATAAATTTCTTTTTGTGGTTTAACCCTATGATCAGGACTCTATAATTGGACTTGGCCTGTTTGGGCAAATAATAGTAAAAACAACAACAATTCATAAATTTAAGTCAGATTGAATGATTGCTTCCACAAATTTCAGATCCAGATATTTACCGACTTTCCTATGAAGAAACTAGCCTCAATATATAATGACACTGTATCATCTACTGCCTAAAATATTAATGCTCCTAGTCATTATTCCACACAACGTGAGATCCTCCTAATGTCATCATGCTAGTCCTTCCAAACTTGTTCATGTATTGTAGAAGATGAAGGGAGACTACCTAATTTCAACTGGATCCTTTACTCAACCAAAATTTAAAACAAAAACCTAAAATCAAGAACCATAAGAAATTTGGGGGAAAATATAACGCATACCAAAACCACATAATGTCATGAAGGCTTGCCAACATTGGACTTAGCAAAGCAGTGATCCAGCATCATAAAACCAAGAAAATCAAACCTTTCAGGTATGAAAAAGCCAAGCAACAATTACTTTAATGTGGTAAAGAAGCATGGTGGTTTGCAGCTACCCAAATGATAAAGAAGTGTAGTGGTTTGCAGCTAACCAAATTTCGATCTTATTGAAATTTCTTGCAGAATGGGGCAGTTTAAAAACTATACGATAGTACAATTGTTAATTTGATACCAACATCAATAAGTGACACACCAAAAAAGAAAACAGTTACGAGATCAATTTCATTACTTATTATACAAATATGAATTCAGTAAAGACGACAAACGTTCAAGTGTACGAAAAATAATAGTAAGCAAGCAATCAACTTACATCGGAAAGACAAGCCGCTACAGATGCCCAGGGCAGTAGGTGAATATCATACTCTTTACAAGCAGTTGCAGCAAAGGAAGCAATTCTACTGTTTGATGGAGCCATACTTTGCACTATATAAAATCTATCAATTTTCCTCTCAATGTTACTCTCAACAACCGATGATTCTCTCACAAACTCCACCAAGTAAGCATCAGTCTCACTCTCCCGAGTATCCAAGTTCAGCGTTCTTCCCGACATTCTCAAAAGCGCCTGTCTGTGCCAAACAACATCTTCATTCAAGGAATTAACACCGCAAGAGTAAAGCTTCCTCGGCTTGAGCCCACCCGCATCCCACACATACATTTCTATAGAGACTACGCTTTTGAGAAACAGTAGAGATAGAACTCCTTCTTGGTACAACTGACCAAGCATTGCCAAAATGTCGTCGTCTGAGTAGGCCTGTCTTGAAAGCTTGCTCGTAGCTGCCTGAGTTGCGTTTCTCAGAGGAAAACGGAACAGAGTTCCGGCGAACGGAGTCCTCATATCACAACCAAACGCGACGTAAGGAGAGAACTGGTCCTCGTAGAACGAGATTGCTGACGTGGAAACGTAATCGATTCTCTTGCCAGGATTGGACGACGAGACATTAGGAAGATGGCTGCCTTGAGGATCAAAGAGTACTACGTAGTTACCGCTCACGAACGAAGGCAAATCGGTTAAATGGTAAACCGAATTGAAACCGACGCCGAACCTGCCGGTCTTCCACGCCTGGCCGTGTTTGGCACTGCCGCCGATTCGAGAAATGCTAACGAAATCCTCCTCCGTAAAGACGGCGTCATTGAAAGCCAGGAGAGAGGACCCTTGCCACTGAGCGAGTGAAGGAGACAAGAGAGAGTTAGAATCGTGGAGGCGACGGTCTAGGCAGAGGCTGACAACGGTGGCGCCAGCGTCGTCGGCGTTCTGGATGAGTTCCTTGAGGACCGTCGTGCCTTCGGGATAATTCAGGAGAACTTCCCTGATCCGCCGTGTTAGGTCAACTTTTTGACCGAAGTCTTCGAGCAGGATAGACTCCGGCGACGGCGAAGCCATGGTCGACGAGTGTGGGAGAGATTACAAATTATACCATCAAATCAAAGGATTCGGCTTTGGAATTTTAACTTTAAATCAATTACAAAAGAATCTGCGAGTTACAGGCGCAGAAAAGTCGGCCCATTATATACAAAGATAAAAAGGTTCCGAGAAGTCGAGCGGAGTTCTATCTACAGAAGGCAATTGGATTGGACCGGCCGGGTCGGGCCTATATGACCCGAATTTAATGAGTCATGCCTCAGGTCAAATTTGGCCTCAGGCTGTGGCTTGACCAAAGTCTGATACTTACGCTACGTTTGGTTATCGTTTCTAGTATGTAGAGACGGAACGAGACAAAAATTTAAAGACAGAACATAACAAAAATTGGAGACAGTGAGATGTTTGGTTGCGATGAACAGAACAGAAAAAACTGTCTCCATATTAAGGACAGAAATGTATTTGGTTGCAATAGATAGAACAAAAAAACAGTATCAATAACGAAAATGCCCCTGCAGTATAATATGTTTGGAAAGATGTAATTTATTGATTATTTTATAATTGTATCAATATTTATTTGAAATGTATTTGTAATTTCTTAATTGTATCAATAATAAGAAAATTAATTTTGTATAATAATAATAATAAGAAGAAAATTTATAACAATAATTAATAATAACAAGAAGAAAAAGAAGAAGAAGTTTAAAATTTATAATAATAATAAATAATAATAATAACAATAATTAATAATAATAATAATGATAATAATAATAAGATAATTAATTTTGTATAATAAAATTAATAATAATAATAAGTACAAAATAATTATTAATAATAATAATAATAATAATGTGGGAGGAGGAGTATTTCTAACATTTCCTATGTGTTTTGTTTTTGTTCTTAGGACAAGAAATCTTGTACCGCAGTCTTGGAATGAACAAAAATTTCTGTCTTTGCCCTCTGAAAACGGAATAAAAATGAGTGAGGACAGCAAGCAAACATGACAAAGTACAAAACTTTTGTGTCCTTGTCATCCGTCCTCACCCTCGAGGATACTAACCACACAGTGTGTTATAAACAAAACAACATTATTTTATTTACATTTTTAAATTTAAAAAAAAAGTCAGACGGTTGAGTTAAAATTGTGCTTGGATTGGGCTGCTTCAAACTCGGCTGGGCCTCAGGTTTCAGCACAGTCGCGTTAAGCTTGGGCCTAAACTTCCTATTGTCATTCCTATTTTTGGTATTTTCTATTTTCTCTGTAAGTTCTCTGAAAGTGTAATTTCTGAATAAAATATAATTAAATAAAAGTTTATATGTTTTGACTATAAACTTTTTTATTCGGTAACATCAGAGAAGAGATAATTCCCTTAAGAGAAGAATATAACAAATAAAAATAT
>JAOSBP010000148.1:69363-80250 GCA_027563825.1 Erythroxylum mucronatum
AATGATAATAATAATAAGATAATTAATTTTGTATAATAAAATTAATAATAATAATAAGTACAACATAATTATTAATAATAATAACAATAATAATAATAATAATGTGGGAGGAGGAGTATTTCTAACATTTCCTTATGTGTTTTGTTTTTGTTCTTAGGACAAGAAATCTTATATCGCAGTCTTGGAAGGAACAAAAATTTGTGTCTTTATCATCTGAAAACGGAATAAAAATGAGTGAGGACATCAAGCAAACATGACAAAGTACAGAACTTTTGTGTCCTTGTCATCTCCTCACCCATGAAGATACTAACCACACAGTATGTTATAAACAAAACAACATTATTTTATTTACATTTTTAAATTTTAAAAAAAAGTCACACGGTTGAGTTAAAATTGTGCTTGGATTGGGCTACATCAAACTCGGTTGGACCTCAGGTTTCAGAACGGTCGCGTTAAGCTTGGGCCTAAACTTCCTATTGTCATCAATATTTTTGGTATTTTCTATTTTCTCTCCAAGTTCTCTGAAAGTGTAATTTTTGAATAAAATATAATTAAATAAAAGTTTATATGTTTTAACTATAAACTTTTTTATTCGGTAACATCAGAGAAGAGATAATTCCCTTAAGAGAAGAATATAACAAATAAAAATATTGGTAAATCTAACGTTTCAAAATATTCAAATTAATTTTTAAATGAATAATTTAATATTTTTGTTAAATGTCAGTAATACAATAAAACTTATGTATTAAATTTAAATCTATTTTTTAATTTTGCTTAATTTTTAATAAAATCTAATTTAACTTAATTCAACTGTAATAAACACTAATTATTCAAAATTGTTTTAACGAATCACAATTTTTAATAGTTTAAACTTTTAAATTTTGCTCAATTTTAATAAAATCAAATTTAACTTTAACAAACTCTAATTATTCTAAAAATATTAAATTAATATCACATATGAATAAAAACTTGAAAACTCTTTTTGGTCCATTGAAGTCGTATATCAAATCTGCACTTTTTGCCTTTTTCTGCTTAGCTAACAGATTACTTGTATTATAACTAATCCCTGTCTTTAAAGGGTAACAATCAAATCCTATCACGCCAAGCCAATGAAGGAATGATTGGAGATGAACACTACTTAATATGGAAACTAATTGATAGTACCAGATCATTAGTTGCTTGATATTAAAGAAATTCCCCAACACAAATAATTTGGTAATACAAACAAAACCTTATCAGTGATACATATTACCAGAAACAATAATACTACCCCATTATTTCTTCTTGCTTTCACTCATCATCATCTTTAAAAGTTGTCTTCTTACCTGCATTGCATTGGGGCAAATATGAATGAATGAATACCGAAATCAAAGCAAGTCAACAAAACATTTAATAACAGAGTTTACTGGCACAATCTTCTATCAGAACACCAAAAGCAAAATCATTATCTTCTTGTCAATTTGACTAGAAAAGTTGTGCAAGTTTTTACTAAACTCCTGCCGTCCACCTCAATTTTGAAAATCAAGACAAATCCCCCCAACTGAAGATGCTAATCATAATCTGATTCAGCTACTGTTTAGAAACATAAAATGCATTTTTTATATCAAAACCACCTGATACAAACATAAACAAGGATCTATCCTACATTTTTCTCCTTTAAATGTGTCAAAACTAGACGTGGAAATAAATTTGCCTCTCGGTACCGTTCACTTCTCTTTAGCAGCTGGTGATTAACATAGAAAAATGTATAGTTACCTGTCGCAGCTGCAGTGAAACTAGGTTTATTAGGTGTTCCACGTCCTCTTCCACCACCACCTCTACCTCCACGACCTCTGCCGCCAAATCCGCCACCGCCATCTCTACCGCCAAATCCGCCACCGCCATCTCTACCGCCAAATCTGCCCCCGCCAAATCTGCCACCACCATCTCTACCGCCTCTCCTTCCACCGCTATCTCGGCCTCCACCTCGACCACCGCTCCAACTGTCACGGTTATCATTCCTTGGTCTTGCCTCTTCCACAGTTAGATACTGATCTCCAAGTTGACTACCACTAAGCTCTAAAGCTTTGTTCAAACCATCAGCATCATTGAAATCAATATAAGCCATGCTGTAAAACATGATCAATCAGTATCAAGAAAGCAGAGTATCAATCAGTATCAAGAAAGCAGAGCATAAAATTTAATTCCACACAACAGGATAATTACGAGTGAGTGAAGGAAACCTCTCTTTTCTTCACTAGGGTGCATTCTCATCCCCAAATTCATACACCTGGCGTATTTAATGTCTTGTGCCAAGATATGACACATGGTGCAACATGTAATGCAAGGATGCAATGCACTAAAAACTACAAAGTAGGAATAAAGTCTTATCAAAGCTATCTCAGCATGCACTATATTCACCAAAATCTTTATATACATGTTAACTTGGAAGTGTTAAATCATCTTCAATCCCAGTTACAAATCATGTCCATGATAAACAAACAGAATGGAACGCATTTCCATTTTCTTTTCTGTTAAAGAATCGCAAACAAGAAAACATATACACTAACCCTTTAATGGCACCAGACTCATAATCTACTGGGATAGATATTCTCATGATATCTCCGCAGCTTCCAAAATGCTCCTGGAGGGAGCTCCTAATCTGCAACAAGTGTTTCAAAATTTATTGAGTAAAGCTTCTAAACTTGGAAATCAAGGGGGAAAAAAAGTAAAACAATATGAAATAAACAATCACCTCATCCTCCCCAAGAGATCTATCAAAGCCCCTAACATAAATTTTTTGAGGCTGACCCCTCTCACCTTTCCTAAAAGAGTTGTCTTTCCTGCAAACAAAGTATCTATCAGGAACAACTTAAAAATACACTAGGATATCCCACAAGGGCTTGTAAAAAGCAATACCCGCTATATGGAGTATATGAACCTCTATCACCCCGTTCACGGGCCATATCTAATTTCAGTTCCCGGCCCATCAATCTTTGACCATTCAATTCAAGAGCCTGGGAAACACAAAAATAAACAATCAATTTATTAATGAACATAAGTCTCGATGCATATTTGCACACTACACCAAAAAAAAAGTAACACTAGCAAATTCATAATATATGTGATCATATTTGCAATAATTGCAAAAGTCTAATATACTTATAGAGGAGGTCTACATAGATATGAGGTATAAAAGAGAAGCAATCGGACACTTTCAAACCCAAGCAAAAAATACTGACAGGCACACTTTCAAACCCAAGCATAAAGCAAGAAAGAAAAGAAACCCTCACTTTCTGTGCTGCTTCAACTGTGGCAAACTCAACATGTCCAAAACCTCTGAATCTCTGCTCAGCATCCAGAGCAAGACGAACATCAACAACTTCCCCAGCATCTTGGAAGAAACTTACCCTGATGGCATAAAAACATGAGATTACCTTACAAATGTTTGTATTCACAGGTGGCTCAAGAAACATACACATCAGCTCGTTCAACTTGAAATGGTAAGTTGCTAACGAATAGAGTCTTTGGCCCATCTTCAGAAGAAACAGGAGTTTTGGACTGCCAAAGATGTAACAAAAGAGCTTTAGAAAAAGCATTTCAGAATAAATTAAAAACTAAAAGGGAACAACATATAGCCTTACAGGTTTTCTCATCAAATCACTATAATTGGTAGTGGTTCTTGGTGTTTCAGTATCAACCATTTCCACATCAGCATCCTGCTTCAAAAAGTAACTTCTGTTAATTAATGAGCAGCACAAAAAAGACCAGATGCTTAAATGTGCCAAGATTAGTTCCATAGGATCCCATATTGAATCCACAAGACTCATGTAAATATCAGAAAAACAAAAAACAACAGAATAGTTAAACAAAAGCTCAACACCCACTCAAGATTATACAAGGATCAATCAACCATCTGGGAACTTTGTTGATTGATAATGCCATTGCCAATTGGTGACAAGATCAACTTTTTAAATCAAGTAAATATGTCTTACAAAAATCATATGAGCTTTTAGTGTATTAATTCCACTGCATAATATTAATATAACTTGTGATACAGAAAAAGATAGTTCAATGCAAAAATATTTCAAAAACTAATCAATCAGTATAACAATTGATTATTACTTTTTTCTTTGGAGTCTTAGCAGATTTTTCATCCTCGCTATCTTCCTCCTCACTGGACGTATCATCAGAGCTCTCCTCACTACTACTTTCCTTTTTATCAGCTACCTTCACCTGAGGAAAATTTATGTGAATTGCAGGTCATACAATTAATTAAAATAACATTATAAGAAAAAAAAAACAAATTTTTACCTTCTTATTTTTAGGTTGCTCATCTTCAGAACTCTCCTCCTCACTATCATCTTCATCACTATCCTTCATTTTCTGTAACAGACAAAGGAATTGAAACCCACATGAGCCAAAAGCAGACAACTATTTTTCATCATTTTCATCCTCAAGCAATTGCCAACTACAAGTAAAAGAAAGCAAAAGAGCCATAAAAAGACAAAATAATGGTTTTCAGGCTTGAACTTAATCTTTATTGCTCAATGCCCAAAATACAAATAGATTACTTCCAGCAGATAACATGAAATATAAAATGTACAGGTCAACAAAAACCAAAGCACATACAAAATGAAAAAGTAAAACAGGGGGAAAATGTTTAACCTTATTTGAGTCCTTTGTTTGAGCAGATGATAGTCTTTTCAAACCAGTAGCTGTAACAGTCTGCAACATTAAAAGAAATGCAACAAGAAGTTAATAATTAAAAGACAGCACATCGTGAGTCCAAAGTACAAACTACAATGGCTATAAAAGAGCCTAAACGTTATTAACCAAAACTCAGTGCACATCCACTATGTGAATAAAAAAACTTAGTACTACAGCTAGATAAACTAGAGCAACAGTCTCACATCATCGTCATCATTAGACTCATCTGAGTCACTTTCTGTACTATCATCCTTGTTGCTCTTCTTCAATGATTGAAATTTAGCAGCAGCCACTGCAGCAACTTTGGTTGCAGCCTGAAACAAGAACTGTGATTAAAATACAGTCTACTATGCAAACGGTAAAAGTCTGCATTCAATAAGTAATTTAATAATTTTCCAGTTTAAATAAAAATGAAACAAATAATTGAATATCTGAACAGATAAAGACAGTCACCTCATCTTCATCTGAGGATTCATCAGAATCACTTTCATCAGAGCTGTCGCTTGGTTCAGTTATATTTTTGGCATTAGTTTGAACTGTCTTACCAATAGGAGCCTTGGAAGGTACAACCTAGACAAAAAGAGTAAAACAATTTGAATTCAGCAACCTCATAGACCTAATAAATCAACTATGGAACATTATAACCAAGCTTGACATGAGCCAAATACTCAAATTCATTGATTAAATTTCAGTAATAAATGAGGTTGCACCTTTTCTTCCTCAGAGGATTCATCAGAGCTATCGCTTGAAACAGCTTTATTTTTTGGAGCCACTGCAGGAACCTTCTTAGCAACCTTTGCAGAGACACCCTTCAAAAAATAAATATAGGAAACAAGTAATGTGATCATTCATGGGAAAGGCTACAATAAACTAATTTGAACTAATTGACAGATAAACAAATTAGAAACAAGGGTTTGGCCAGGAAACTAGAATTGGGAGTTGGCATTACAGTCCGCTCCGACACCACAAATTGTGGTTGTTATGGACCACACAGGCTCTAACTGTGCCCACATTGCCAGCAATGACCCCAATAACCCGCAACTGCTATGCAATCTGAAATTTAAACCTTGCTGAGATTAGAGAAAGAATATAAAACCTCATCTTCGCCCGATGATTCCTCAGAATCACTATCTTCAGTGCTATCACTTGACTCAACCTTTTTCTTTGTTGCCTGACCAGGAACAACTTTGGGTGCAGATGCCTTTGCAGGAGTTTCCTACACAAAGATCCGTTGAAGATTCAGCATAATGCAATGCAAAAGTATCAACTTCAAGACCAAAAGGAAAAGCTTGTAGAAAAATGGCAAATCATTTTCCACATATTTGAAATATGATTAAGGCAAGTAAGCATTGTCTAAAGATATATCCATCCTTTTCAGCTATATCTTAGCATAAATACAAGGCAGAGTTAGAAGAATTCAATATCATATATGCCATTCCTGTACTCACATCTTCCGAATCTGTATCTGAGCTTTCATCTTCTGAACTATCACTTGACTTGTTACCACTTTTAGCAGCAGAAACCACAGAGTTACTCTGTTTAGATGTTACTTTGGTAGCTTTTTGCTGCACAAAACCTCAAAGTATTAGCTCAAAATCTCAAAATAAGAAAACGCTTGCATATTAATCTTATATAGTAATAAAAAAATACAGCGAAGATAAAACTCACAGCTTCCTCATCTGAAGAACTGTCTGAGTCGTCACTTGACTCCACTTTCTTCTTTAGTTGGCCATTCTTAGCTACTGGAAATTTTTTGCTCTTAGGATCCTACAACAAAACAAAGTCAGAATGCTGCTCATAACTCTTTCAATGTGTTTAACTTCATGAGAAAAGCCAATAAGCATTACAAAGAACACACAACTGTCTTATGGAAATAATCACCTCCTCTTCATCAGATTCATCATCTGAAGAATCTGAGCTACTGCCATCAACCTTGCTTTTCTTAGTAGGAGTGGCAACTGAACCATTTTTAGCTACCACTTGCTTTTTTTTGCTCTTAGGATCCTACACAAAACAAAGTCAGAATGCAGTTCATAACTCTTTCAATGTGTTTAACTTCATGAGAAAAGCCAATAAGCATTACAAAGAACACACAATTGTCTTATGGAAATAATCACCTCCTCTTCATCAGATTCATCATCTGAAGAATCTGAACTACTGCTATCAACCTTGCTTTTCTTAGTAGGAGTGGCAACTGAACCATTTTTAGCTGCCACTTGCTTTTTCTTCAAAGGAACAGAAGTTTTGGCAGGGGGCTCCTGCATACACTTAAGCCACATTAGTAATAAGTTTAGAATCTGGGTAAAGAAAATGTAAATGCCAACTACTCACATCATCTGAGGATGACTCCTCACTACTGCTTTCTTTAACAGGTGGTTTTGCTTTCTTTGCTCCCTTCTTTGGGACACCTTTTACCTAATCATTGCGTTAACTGTTAATCAGTAAATGGATGTAGGCATATACACAACAAAAATTCATCATTCATAGAAATCTAAACAAAGTTATAAAATCAGCATGTGATACTGTGGACATGCAAGGAGGAACCATAATAAATAACAAACAACAGCAAGTATAAGGAAATTACCTCAAGTTCCTCTTCAGCGTCATCAGAACTACTAGACACCTCTTTTTTCTTTTTCTGAGTTTTCACTTGAATTTTCTCCTTCTGAATGACTTGTTTTACTACTTCACAAGTCTTCTGCTTCTTGGCATTTACAATTTTCTCTGCGGATTCTTCAGGCCCTCTCTTACCTACATCTCAAAGTTATAACTCATAACTCCAGTCATAAGATAATTGAGAAAGGAAAAGAATCTTAACTCAATCACAATCTCATTCCAAACGTTTTCGAAACAAGTTGAGTTGCACAAAGTATTCAAGGCCATCTACTAGTGAAAAACCAGACAAGACAGAAAAACTTGGCAATTGGTAACATTCATTAAACGAAGAGAAATGTTCTTACTTCCTATACAGGTTTAAGATTATAAGGAAACAGATCCTTAATTATGACAGGCATTTCTCTTAAAAATGCAAGTTTAAAGAAGTCCATTTGTGCATATTCTGAAGCAAACTACGTCCCAAACTCACTCAAAAGATGGACACGGATGCCTAAAAGAAACAGAAAACTAACATACATCTAAAATAAAACATCCCTCCGCGTCGGCGTCGGCGTCCGCCTCCTATTCCTACTCCTTTTCCCCCATTTCTGTGAATTTGAACAGGAATACCCATAGAGCAGAAGTATAATTCCACCGCGAAAAACGCCAAACAACATATCCTCAAATCCAAGAGAACCAACCACAGCAAGAGATGACACTCAAAAAAAAACAAACAAAATCAATGACACTAATAAAAAAACATATTACACTCCAATAGTTAAACCTTTCTTTGCAGGCTTCGGCGCAGGGGTAACAGCAGGAGCTGCATCAACCTACAAGACCACAAAAGAATCAAACATAAGCCCATAAAAACATTAAATAAAAGAAAGACCTCAAGCATCATTAGCAAGCAAATAAACCCGAACCATAACTAAAGATTAATTAAAAAAGAAAAGAGTATTACTTTGGTTACAGATTTCTTGCTAGCCTTGCCCATGGAAACAGATTAACGACCTTTTTTAATAGAAATGCGCGTGAAACTGAAGAAGATAGAGAGACCTCTAAAACCCTAGTGACCAATATTTTTGTAGGGTTTAGAGAGTGAGAAGAGATGAAAACTGCGATGCGAAGCTGCTGGCTTCTTATATTGCGTTATGCGGGGTTTTTGGTTAGGGTTTTTCCGCGTTTTTAGTACAATCGAAGTACTTACTTGAGGATACGACTTCTCTCTCGTGTCGTTTTGGATGTGCATCACCGAAATATAAAAAATCCATTTAAAATGAAATAAAATTAAAGCACATTTGTGAAATAACAACATAAGAGTTGTTGTCTTGATTTCAATGATGCGATTGAAATAATTATAGGATAGCTTGCACGTATGGTTTAAAATTTAAATCCTTTCAAAAAAAACAAAAAAAAATTAAATAAGGAGACCGTTCCATATAATAAAAGATTTTAGAAATTTTTTAACTACTAAATACATAAACTAAGGGTTTATTTATATTACCTTTATATTTTTACTTCCTTCTCTACAGTCTCCTTGTTTCGGGTATATTTCTTGATTAATCAGTCTATTCTGTTTTAATGTTTTTGTTTGCAATCCCCTAAAATTCGACAAGCTCAAGTATCAAGCTACTTCATGTATCTTAATCTTTTCATCAATGCACATAAACAAAATCAAAGTTAGATATTTTTGATCAAAAACAAGCATAAAATTAAAATGGGCTTTCCTCACGATATTCACTCATGTCGCTCAAGTGTATAAGAGTTGTGTTTTGCTCAAAACTTCTTCTAAGAGATTACACTACCATAGGCTTGCAAATTCACCAATTTTTCACTACATATAGTACATGTCATCATGGATCAAAAGGGCTTTTATTCAGGGTTGTAATGGGGCTTAGGTTAAGGTGAGGTAAAAAGAACAAAGGCTATTCACAAGTATTCACAAAGTACTAAGTAACGCGGGACAATCAGAAGTACATAAATACCGGACTACAACTACTCATCACTATCAAACGCTACTATTTTGAATTTTTTTCTTTGACTTTTGAATTGATTTTTTTTTGAATTTTTTCTTTTCCTTTTTTTGATTTGTTGATGTTTTGATTTTTTGTAACGATAACAAAAAGAAGATAGTAGTAGTACAAATCAACAACAACTAAGTAGATTTACCTCTAAAATATTTCAGAATAGCATGTAAAACAAAAGTCCCCAAGTCAAAGACATCAAATACTTAGTACTTCATTCAGCTTGTGAAAGGGTAAGGCTAAAAGATTTTTAGGTTTTTAATGCAATGAGATTTTTAGGTTTTTAATTCAGCTCTAAAATATCTCGGTAGTAGCTGTAAGAGTCTTCAACGGCAATGATGCTGCCTCACGTTGGATCTCCTGGGATGAGGTTGTAACGTGTGTCTTGCCCTCCAATAGTTAACGTCTTCTTGCTTCAACAGCTGCTTCTACATTCACGCCCCTCAGCTCAAACTTGCCTCAATGTATTTAATTTCTAGCTGTTACGATTTTTCTCTCCAACTTGGTGTCTTCAACGTCTCTTGCCACTAGCTACTTCAACGTGTCGCCTGAAATCACAACAAATAACTCTTAATTAGTGTAATTTAAATATTAAATGGACAAGAGTTTAATTTATTATGTATCAAAAATTAATATAAAATGTCCATTAACAATGCTGAAGACAGATGATGATTTAAAAGAAAACAATATCTGGCTAGGCGTGAATAGAGGGAGACGTTGGCAGCCGGTAGGAGGAGAACAACGCAGACCCCACCAGCAAGAGAAGCAAACGAAAATCACGTGAAGGAGGTGCTGGAGTGGAGGCGTGAACAGCTAGCTATAAGGCACTACACAAAGAAAATGGCGTGACCTATCAGGAAAAACGAAAGAACAAGCAACAGGTGGTGGTTTTTGGGAAGATACTAGCATTCTCCACTTACCAAGCTAAGTCCCACCTAAACATTGACTCTTCATGGAAAAATTAAAAAAAAAAGACTCACTCAATTTCTCAACAACGTGAAAGACAACACCAAGGAAAGCTATAGGAAGGCATTCACGCACTCATTAGGAGAGAGGGCTCCATCCACATTAATCACTCATTATCCTTGGGCCACTCTCCACTCACTCAAAAAAACAAGCACCAATGACAATTTAACACTCCATTCACTCATTAGTTTGGCCAATTCCTCTCCACTCACTGGCCATTCACGTTACATTATTCAACAATTGAGGGGGAACTTAGGAAGCAGCTGGAAAATAAAAAGACGTGGAGTTTAGAAGGTAGGGACGAAAACACAAAAGTGGGGGGCCTCTCAATGTTTTTCAATTTCCATTCGCGTTAGAAACTCATCAGAGGCTCCACCAAGGACCAAGCTCCAACGTTACACTCTTCAGGATTAAACTCCACTCACTCATTTTAGGAGGGACGAGCAACGTACAAAGGAGAAGAGGGAGGTCCACCAAGCACTCTCTCCACTCACTCTCTACAAGCAACAACGCACAATTCACAAAGGGAAGACTTCATTTTATTTTGCTGTATATTTGGAGCTTTGGTTCTTTATTTTTAAATTGATTTCATCATGAGTTTATTTAAGTT
>JAOSBP010000148.1:132591-151238 GCA_027563825.1 Erythroxylum mucronatum
GCAGAGTTTAGGGCAATTGCACAAGGAATTTGTGAAGTTATTTGGTTAGAGAGGTTGATGCAGGACCTACAGATCACTACTTTCACTCCCACCAAAGTTTTCAATGATAGTAAATCAGCCATCAGTATAGTGAAGAATCCAATTCAACATGATTGAACAAAACATATTAGAATTGACAGGAGCTTTATCAAATGTGAAATTTGTCCCTACTGAAGCACAGGAAGCCGATATCTTCACAAAGATAATGCCTACGCCTAAATTCGAGACAATTCTAAGCAAGTTGGGAATGATAAATATCTATTCGTCAACTTGAGAGGGAGTGTTGGATAATTATCTTAGATAAGTTTAGTTAGCTTAGGAGATTATCTTCTAGTAGATAAGATAAGATATACTATAGATAGGATAAGTTAGTATATACAAAAAAATCCAGTAGTTTAGTAGTATTAGAATAGATTATACTCATGTATAAATTACGTATAATCAGAGAAATAAGGTGGGTTTTCTTCTGATATTTTCTATACCCTCTTGTTTCAAGCACACAAAGGAACCTGCTTATTCCCTTTTACTGGATATAGTGAAACACCTCATAAGCACCTTTACTATTAGTAAAAATAATCCAGTTCTTTTGACAGTATTGCTTTACTATATGTATTGGGACTAATTTGTTCTATCTATTAATGGCTAATAGAGCGAGTGAATCTTCTGTTCTCTGTGACTGGCAATAGATATGTGGTACGTTCAGTACTTTGTGTTAGGTGCTGCTTGTTATAACTTGATTATGATCCAGATGTTCCTCAACTTGCATTCCATGAAATGTTTGCTTATGCCCGGTTGGTAATTTTGCTTTTGAGAGTTTTGTCTTGATATGGTAAATCATTAAGTTTTTGCAGGCATTGTAAGACTACTATTCTTCTGTTTGAAATTATTATCTTTGGGTTAGAGCTTCTGTGAAGTTTATGTCTTCTGTTTGTGCTTTAATTGCATTGATAACTGGAGACCTATGTTATCGTGGATGTTTGTGCAGAATGTTTACTTGCAATATTGTCCCTGAACTAATGCATCTCACTGAACTTTATAAATGAAGTTTGGAAGAAACTTATCACAATGAACTAAGACATTGGGCCTGTGAACTTATTTTTTTTGTGATAAGAACCACCACAGATCATACTAATTGTTGAATTTTAACTCAGGCCCTTATCAAGTGGTCAACGTGGGGAGGTATATGAAGTGAATGGAGATCAAGCTGCGGTTATATTGGATATAACTAGTAAGACTGAAACAATTGAAGATAAGGATGAAAAACTTGTGGAGCAGGCCTTGGAGGCCCCAGTTTATTGGATAGATGGTACCTTCGCTTCTTACAATTGTAGGGTTTTGGTAACTACATGGGATTAAGTCATTCGATGAAATTAATGAGAATGAGCAGAATAATACACAATACTCAAGCATCAAAAACTACTGAGATACTCACCTTGCCTTATCTGCTGTTGTGCCTGTAATAATCTGTGACATACTAAAAGGCTTTTTGATGCAATCTCTTGTGATAACGTGACCTTGTTATTTTTAAGTTGAACCTAAAAACAGTAGAATCTTGTTCAGAGTTTCTTGGTGTATTTGATTGAAGGCACTGATCCTGTCTCCTGGATTACTCTCGTATTACTTTCATATGGTCCTGTGTGATGAACTTTTACTCTACTTTTTGGCGTTCTACATATTTGTTGTTGAATAGGATTTGAAACTATATACATCTGTTTTACATATCTCATAAGAAAGGGTATTTGCTTCTTGGGTGTATAGTTAAAGACATTGAGCATGACCCTGATGCTGAAGCAGAGGATTGCTATATAGCTATGGAGGCTTTGTCAGAGGTATGGATTCTCTATAAAATCCTCTATCGGCTATGTTTCTTGTTTATGATTTGTAATGTTTTTGTTTCTGTGCAGGTTTTGCATTCAATGCCCCCCCTTATTGTCTATTTTCCAGATATCTCTCTGTGGATGTCTAAAGCAGTTCCTGAGTCAAATGACAGGGTGTTTGTCCAAAAGGCGCAGGAAGTGTTGGATAAAGTATCAGGTCCTATTGTTTTCATATGTGGCCAAAACAAAGTTGAAAGTGGGTCGAAGGAGAAAGAAAACTTTGTAAGTTCAAGATTTTTTATTAAGATAAAGTTACTTATGTTGAAAGGCCTTGCATTTCTTTTAACCTTGCATAAACTATGCATAGTATTATGTCTTTCTCTCTTTTCCTAATTTTTCTTTTTGTATCTGATGTTGAACAGACAATGATACTCCCAAACTTTGGTCGTCTGGCTAAGCTGGTGAGTATTGAACAAGTTCAAAATTTTCATGTATTATGGACAATAACTTACGGTATTTACTTTCCTTGTTTGTCTACTGCATCTTTCTCTGTCTTTCTTATTTCTCTAAGCTGATGCAAATTTCCAATGCTTCTGTCTTCCAGCCTCTCTCCTTGAAGCACCTTACGGAAGGTCTTAAAACGACAAAGAGATCTGATGATAATAAATTAAACAAGCTCTTCTGTAATGTTTTGAGCTTACATCCCCCAAAGGTAGTTTGGTAAAGTATACTTCAAACATTCATATCCTATATATCCTGATTAATGTCTTAAATGCACCATTATCCATTTATCTGAGGATTTAAGGTATTGGAGCTATAAGCCAATTTTGATATGAGTGATGGGTCTGCTATTCAGGTTTTTCTACCCAATCCAATCATTTTGAGGATACAGTCCATGATGCTCTTTTTGTGCCTCTGGAAATTAGAATTTGATACTAGATTGAAGTTTTTTTTTTTCCCAGTTTTTTTCATTTTCAAAACATGGGGGGACCTAAGTATCTAACTGTAGGTAATTTGGAAGATAACAATTACCAGTTTGGGTTCATATTTATTAAGAGTAATATCTGATTCATTATTAGTTGTATAGAGTTTGTTTCTATATGACAGCTGGAATTCTACCACAGGTTTCAGTCTGTTTGATAACCAGATAATTTTGAGGTTTTCCCGACATTTCTATCCTTCGTTGCTTTTACAGGAGGAAGAACTCCTTAAAACATTTAATAAACAGATCGAAGACGACAGGAGAATTGTGATAGGAAGGAGCAATCTGAATGAACTACACAAGGTAGAAGCTAAACATTAATCTGGATTGTGGTGGTGTTTGCCAGAGTTTTGTTGGTGTGGAAGGGTTTGGCAATCACTGTTGCATTTAGCAGGCAATTTGATAACCCAGTTCCGTATTTTTATTTTTTAAACTGTCTGTGTTCTGCAATGCAGGTTCTAGAAGAAAATGATATGTTATGCATGGACCTGTTGCGTCTAAGTACTGATGGTGTAATATTGACTCGACAAAGTAAGAAAACTAGAACTTAAAATTCCCAAATATCATCTTTATAATATTGGTTCTATATTTCTATTTTCATATGTCATAATCGTAGATATTGAGAAAGATAAAAGGAAGAACTGGGTTAACAACTTAAGTTCTCTTTCTGTTATTAATCATGTGAGTTGTGTTTTTTTTTTTCCTTTTTTAGTATAAAGGAAACAGTTACCTCGGTGTGCTTCATCACTTTGACGTTTGGACTGCATTGTATGTTTAGAAGTCTGATAATTGCCGGTTATAATTGTAAAAAAAAAGAAATATTTTAGTTTTCAAAGTTATGGTAATAATATTTACTATATACAAATTACCAATAATAATAGTGGGTAGGAGGGATTTAAAGTTGAGAATTTGTATGTTTACTACCAGGACTGAATTACTTTTCGGATGATATAACAAAGATTTAAGGAGAACATTTGCATTCCAAAGTACTTCTAATCTCTAAATTATTTGGAAGTGGGGAAATTTTTTTAGTTTTAATGTAGTGCTTTTTCATTGCACTGGTTGTAGATGAAATTACCTGTTGAAACTTTGTCAACAGGGGCTGAAAAAGTTGTTGGCTGGGCTAAGAATCATTACTTGTCATATTGTCTGTTTCCATCCATAAAAGGGGATCGGTTGTCTTTGCCTCGTGAAAGGTGTGTGTGCTTCATACCATTGATATTACTAAGTTTTGTAGTCTTGAGGCTAATTGCTATTCTTTTAACATGAAGCCTCGAAGTTGCAATTGCGAGGTTGAGGGAGCAAGAAACCGTAGTACAAAAGCCAAATCAAAACCTAAAGGCATGTATTTACACTTGGTGTAAAAGTTGTTCTCTTCTCTTACGATATTTGGAGTTGGATGAAAACAGTGCCCCTAAGGTTTAGTGCTTATGAGAATTGCATACCATTGCACATTGTACGTATTTCTAATGATTAAAATTATCAGCAGAACCTTGCTAAGGATGAGTATGAAAGCAACTTTGTTTCGGCCGTGGTACCTCCTGGTGAAATTGGTGTCAGATTCGATGATATAGGTGCTCTCGAAGAAGTGAAGAAGGCATTGAATGAGCTTGTCATTCTTCCTATGAGGAGGCCAGAACTGTTTTCTCATGGAAATTTGTTGCGGGTATTAATATTTTTTTCATAGACTGAATTTGAAATTTACAGTGTTGCCTTGAAATTTTTTCAATGGATAATGGTATGAAGTTTATTCCAGCCTTGCAAAGGAATATTACTTTTTGGGCCTCCTGGAACTGGAAAAACCATGATTGCCAAAGCTCTTGCCACTGAGGCTGGGGCAAATTTCATTAGCATAACTGGTTCGACTCTTACATCAAAGGTATACTGAATGATGTTGCATGTACTCATACGGTTCTTTGGCTATATCCACGCCTTTTATAGTTGTGCTGTTCATGACTTCATTTTATATTTGGTTATGATGTGTTCATTTAGTTTGGATGACTTTAAACATATTGGAATAGATTACAAATCTGAAATTGATATTTTGTTTCAAATCTAAAACTCATTTTAGTCATGAAGGTTTGCTCTGCCTGTTTAGATGAAAACGGACCTATGTTATTTCAATATGGTAAAATTTCTTAAGGGTTAACATCGCAACTTTCTTTTCCTGAAATATGAGGGGAAATATTACCATTTAGAACTGTAGAATTTCCACCAAAAGCAGCAATGGGTTTTGAACTAACGTCTTAATTCCACCAATCCTTTAGCACTATTGCTGAATGTGTCAATCTGTGTACCTCAAGGAATATGGTGATATTAGGTTAGTGGGACATTTAATTTCTCTTCAGCATTTGCACACACTCCTCAATGGATGGCTTATGAACATTTGATAATTGTCAATTAAGAAATGAAGTTTGACTGAACTTTTTCTTAGGCAATTTGGTGGTGATCTGGAAAGAGCTTGAGCAGTTTAATTTCTTTTTTTTACATTATGTGCTAATTGTTTTTGCAATTTGTTTGACAGTGGTTTGGAGATGCTGAAAAACTTACAAAAGCTCTCTTCTCCTTTGCCAGCAGACTGGCTCCTGTTATTATATTTGTTGATGAGGTCAGTTCTCTTTCTATTGCATTATTTAATTATCAATTTAGATGCAAATTAAGAAAAATGATTGTAGTTCTGTATTAACATTTGATCCAATATTTTAAAATGTACTGAAATTTAGGATGCCAATATTATCAAATTGCTTGATGAGATAGAAAATCTGTTTCTCTGTACTAATATCTCCTACATTTACTTCATCATCGATATTCTAATTGTAATAAATAATGCAAGTCCATTTCCATTTCCTTCCTAGTTCATGGTAATTTAAGCAGTCATGGTTCTTGTTCTCTTTTAATTTTTTAAGCAATATTTGCTTGTAAAGATATTGAATTATGGTTGGATTTGCTATAAGTACAATGTTGTATGTTGGATTCTACTACTCAGGTAGACAGTTTGCTAGGTGCTCGAGGTGGTGCTTTTGAACACGAGGCCACTAGAAGAATGAGAAATGAATTCATGGCTGCATGGGATGGACTGAGATCAAAAGATAGTCAAAGAATTCTAATCCTTGGTGCCACAAATAGGCCATTTGATCTTGACGATGCTGTTATTCGTCGTTTGCCAAGAAGGTAAAGTTGCATCGAAAGTTTACATATATCTGATTTTGGTTTTTAATCATATGTTCTTCCTTGAGTTGAAGCTTCTTGTCTCTCTTATTAGTGGAATTAACATTTTTCCTTATGGTCTATAAATTGCTGTTAAGGATATATGTGGACCTACCTGATGCCAAAAATCGCCTGAAGATTCTCAGGATAATTCTTGGACATGAGAATTTGGAACCTAAATTTGAGTTTGAGAAACTTGCAAATGCAACTGATGGGTATTCTGGAAGTGATTTGAAGGTAATTTTTTGATGGTGAGGGTACTTGATTGAGTGTTTATGTTTCTACTTTTTCACACTTTTATCTTGCAGAATCTCTCCATTGCTGCAGCATATCAGCCAGTTCAAGAACTTCTTGAAGAAGAAATGAAGGTAACTTGTGGATTTAAATAAAGCTTATGATGGTTTAAGTTCGACTTCTTAGGGACATATTTTTTTTTTCATGGTACATTGTGTTGTGTCAAAATTTCACCGGTGAGGAATATATGTTTGATTTTCTGTGCTTCTACTTCATGATGTATGTTTATGGAAACTATATGATAAAATTACAATTGAGAGAGAGAGAATTGAGTCGTCAAAGTTTTTGTCTATTAAATTATAGACCGATTGTTATATCATTTGGAGTTATCCTTTCCCTTAAAAATCTCGTATACCTGACTGTAGAGTGCGTTTCCATTTCCTGCCCGTGCTGTTCAATGTTGACTCAATTCCCATAAGTGGAAGACGTGTAGTCTGAAACTGGTCTGGAAGTAGTTCATCGGCCCTTAGCATGACCTAATACAGTATTGCAATTCCAGACACCATGGGATATTTAAGTTATCTCTTATACGCCTTTGGAACCTGAAGAATAAAAGCAGTATATAGTCATGTGCATTAAAACAACATAGGTTTGCTTGAAGTTAAGGTCTTGCATAAGTACCTCAAGACATTTGGGCCAGACGCACTTCCCACCATGGAAGAACAACATTCAGTCTAGTTAAGATTGTTCATAAACATGCTCACAACTTCTGTGTTTAGAAGGCATTTAGTCCAGTGAAGATTGTATGCATAAACATGCTCAGAACATCTGTGTTTAGAAGGCATTAAGTCTAGTGAAGATTGTATGCATAAACTTGCTCACAACATCTGTGTTTAGTAGGCATCATCAACTTTATACAGCTTAAGATCATTCTATAGTCGAAACTATTTGCTGGTTCTTCATTCTGGTTTATATCTAATCACTTTGACCTACAGGGAGGCAAGGGTGATGTAGCTCCAGCTTTAAGGCTGCTTAAATTTGATGATTTCATTCAATGAAAAGCAAAGGTAATATCCTTGCTTAATTCTTTCGAGTCCCATCGTTATTCTGCAGATAATGCAAGGGATATGCGAGCATGAAGTGGATCAGGCAGATATAGTCATCCTGATTAAAGTAGGCATAGGGAATTTATTTTGATGGGGATTACCTGGTTTATAGATATGAAATCGCAGTCCTTCCCAATTTTGGGATTTCATTTCTTTTTGAAAAATCCTGGTTCTTAATCATTATAAATGTCTTATCAGACAAGTAGAATGAATTTGGAGAAACTGTTGACTAAACAACTTTCTGTTCACTTCCTGACTTGTTCCCCTACAGGTGGGTCCATCTGTGGCTTTTGATGCCTCGAGCATGAATGAGATGAGAAAATGGAACGAACAATACGGAGAAGGCGGAAGCCGGAAACACTCACCCTTCGGTTTCTGAAGTTGTCAACTGGATCAACTTCATTATTTAGGAAACTAGCTTGTTTTCATGAGTAAGAACAAAAACCTCCCTCTCCATGCATTTCATGTTCAAATGGATGCAGCAGCGGGGGCGGCGGCTTCTTAAGTTAGTCCATGAAATGGTTGACAATGTATCCTTTAGCGTCATCATCCCCTCCTTGAAAGTCTTGGGCGGCATACCTTTGTGCTAGCATTTTACATCCATGGTGATATTTTTCTTGTTTAAATTTCAGTCATTTAAAACTGAACTAGATATACATGGATGTATTTGTAAATAGTAAATTAAATTAATATGTATTTAATGTACAATGATATATTTTTATTCAATTCTTGATAAGCAGCGTGTAAACTGCCTATAAATGTATATCCAATTTCAGATAAAATACGCTGCCTTGAAATGTGAACAAGCTTCATCACCATGAACATGAACCAAGTTTATTTCCTTGCATTTGCCTACTTAACATAAATCTAACAACTGAAACACCATCTAATACTATCATGGTCAACAATGACTATAAACAAAACAACCTGGTCTTTTTGGAACCCAAACACTACCAGCTTAGATGGAGCTTTTTGGCTGTGGAATCCTATTGCTGAAGAAAAAAAAATCCTTTCTTGTTCATATTGGTACCTCTTCTCCCTCTAAAACAGATGGGTATTTTCATATATGGATTCATTATAAATTGGGTAATTGTTCTTTTCTGGGTTTGTTTGTGATATTGTTTGTCCTTTCTGCTAGATTCATCTCCTTACTGTTAGATATTGTCACCATTCTCCTCTCATATGCATTCATTCTTCTTTTTATCTTTTCCCCAGCTTCCATCTTTTTCGATCTCGTGGCCTATTTTTCACGCTCTCTTGTTCGCTTCTTCATTTTTTCCTCTTCTCGATTGTTTCCTCATTCTGTTCTTTGTTTATCCCAGCTGCTCTTTTTGGTTCTTTCTCATGCTATAGGCATCACTTTTTTAATATCTGAATATTCATGTTTATATCATATTTTAACCTGATAATTTCTCAAATGACAAGGAAATTGTCAAATTAAATCTAAATTCTCTATTAGTTAGAGATAAAATTGTACATTACTTAACTTAGATCTTGCGCTTAAGATTTCTAGTAAATATTGTTGTTGTTTTGTTATTATTAAGAGACTGAAAATGCACGAGTCCTAGTAAATATTGTTGTTAGTAAATTTTGCTGTTGTTGTTATTATTAAGAGACTGAAAATGCAAGAGTGAAGCACAATTCATTTTGATCATTAAAAAACTAAAGTACAATTGACTTTCGAATTCACAATTGGTTGCAATACCTTTTCTAATTGGACAATTTGCCCTCACAATTCATTATTTGTACAAACAAACTACTCTCAGGAACTCCAGGACTTCGCATGGAAAGGTCAATGAGAACAAGAAGGGGGAAAGAATAATTTAAGATAATATCCCAATCTCCACAAAAACAACATTTATGAAGAATAGGGGCAACCTGTAACCAGCAATTTGATCTCAGCTACACTTAGCCTCAACTTGTACCAATCACTTGCCCGTTTTGCAGCCTGGCAGACACCAAGGTTGGCTTTTACGACCACTTTTGTGTAAATCAAAGTTTCAGCGAGATTCTACTGACCTACCAAATCCAGAAAGATGAAAAGATTACATCACATTGATTTTGCAGCTTTTTAACAAAATCCATTTTCAAAGAAAATCTTGGGGTTTGGAATTTGGAAACAAGAACATGGTGCAGAAACCAGTTAAACAAGAATTCCCACGAAGCTCAAGTACTACCAACCTTAAAGGAAGCCTCCCCCTGTCCAAGAGCTATCAGATTTCCTGTTGTGATCAACAAATTTCTTATCGCGTGCACTCTGATAAAAGTTATCATCATAAGTGTCATCTTTGGCATCATCCCAACCTGCCCAACCACCATTGTTATGTGATGCAGCTGCCTTATTGCAATTATCCTTCCTGTTTTCATTCTGGTCCCAATCATCCCATGAACTTGAGGTGTAGGAACTATTTTTATGCCCACTTGCTGTAGAATTTTGATTTCTGTTCTCATTCTGGTCCCAATCATCCCATGAACTGGAGATGTGGGAATTACTGTTATGCCCATTTGGTGAAGAATTTTGCCCACCAAAGGAAGAATTCCATCCTTTGTTTTCCTGCTTATTAAAATCCTGATGATATTCATTCGTATAATTTTCATTTTGTTGCCAGTTATCATTTTTCGAGCCTCCATCTTTAGCGTATTCCTCAACCTTCTGTGTAGCCATTGCCATAACACCTTTCATGATTCCCCATGTCCTTTGTCCAATCTCTGATGTCTTTGCTGTGACAACATTGACAGTTTCATTCACCTTGTAGTCATAACCACCTTCCTTAACCTGCAACAGAGTTTTAATCATGGTCCACAATGATGCAATTCCAATTTCCCCACTTCGTTGCAAGTACAACATAGATACCAGTAACATACTTGACCATGTCATCACACTTTTCACAGAAAACACATATGTAGACCTAAATTCTGAAGCTACAATTACTGCCAACTCAATCAGAAGACACCATACACGAGAACAGAAGTTAATGCCACAAAAGATCCAATCATTAATAAAAAAGTTAGAACAAACGAAAAAGCCTTGAATTAACCAAGCCTTCATAAGTGTTGCCTTTCCAAACTCATTTTAGTAGTCAAACATGAGATACAATGGAAAAATCATTTGCAGAAGATCAGCACAGATACCACTCAACAGGGAAGAACTAGCAGACCATATCTGTCATCTTCACAAGATTCTACAACCAGTTGTGTTTTCCAGAGATCCTATAAGGGGATCAAATTCAATGAAATCTACAAACTACAAAGTATTTATCATACATGATTAGAGGTTTTCGATAATAGCAGTAATCTAAAAGGCAATAATCTCCAAATACACCAGTTAGGTGGCATTGGTTGAGTACAATGGGCGTAAAGGGATTGTACCATGATATCCTTCTTTTAAATGGTTGAGACAAGCATAGAGTTTGGTCCTAATGGAGGATAAGGATAGCCTAGATTGGTGATTAACAGTGAATAGCCCAATTCTTCCAACAAAAACAGCTTAATACCTTAGTGGTATTAAGGTAAATAGAATACAGTTGGATTAAAAAAATTATGAAATGAATCAATATATGTAAAAATACCTTAGTGGTGATCTCTCTTGTCCCAGCTTGGACGACATTTGCGGCTGACTGAGCCACCAGGGACAGCCTACCGAATCCCTACATTGCAAACAAAACACATACAAAGCAACACATGACCAAATTATACAAATCGTACCAACAAAAACCCCAAAAACGAAAGAAGAAATTCCCCAAATTAACACCTGAGACATAACAGAGAGCACATCCTGTTGGGAATTATTACTGCTCTGGGAAACAACAGGGCTCGATCCAAATCCCACGTACTTCCCTCCTTGTGAAGGTGGGATTCCTTCAGGCCTCGACTCATTCTCCGCCATTTTGCTCGCAAAAAAGCTATCTTTATTCGCCGCAGAAGCTTCAAGCTGCGACCTTGTATAAATGTCCTCCGAAGACCTGGATTTTACAGAAAGCCCACTATTATTTACGTTATTACTCCCTCTAAAATCACCAACCGATTGGTTCCTCCTAATATCGCTGTTCGATCTAAAGGAGTCCTCATTGTCCCAGTTATCCCACCCTCCATTATTCCCAGAATGACCGTTCCTGCCACCGGCCCCAACCGGCGGTTTTTTATTCCCTCCTCCTCCGACATTTGCCTTAACCACCGGCGGGTCCCTCCACGAGCGACCCTCCGCTAGGGCTTGGATTCTATCGCGATAAATACTCGCAGCGTTGGTGTTGTACTTCGTGACTATATCGGTCTCCTTAGGGATACCATACTGAGCTAAGAAAGCGTTAAGCTTGTCGTTCCCTCCTGATTCCATCTTCTTGACCTGAATCTCGGACCAGGAGTCCATGGTCACCGATCGGACGAACGAGATGTGGACACCGAGGCCTCGGTGCTTGCCGGAGCACTCTAAGCACATGAACACGCCGTAGGACACCGACGCCCATTGTGGGTTCTTTTGTGAGCAGTCCACACAGATCTTGTTCGATGGTTGCGATTGCAGGTCCCGGAGCCGCCTCGATGCCGCCATTGAGATCCGACCCGATCCTAATTAAGGCTAAATCGGATTGGCCAATGAGGAACGAAAACAAAGGAAATAGAAGACCACAAAGAGAAGAGAGATATAGAGAGAGAAGGAAAATTAACGTTTTTTAAATAAAAAATTTAATTAAAAGCAATAATGAGGACTTTAAATATATTTTTAAATCAATAATAGTATGATAAATTGTTATTGATAATAATATAGGAATTTTCTGAATTTGGGGATAAAGATAAAACGGCGGTAGTTGTTAGGTACTACAATTGATAAGGTTAAAACGGTGGTAGTTGTTAGGTACAACAATGGCCCGGCCCAAGTTTTTCACCCAGGACTATTGGGGCCGGGGCTAGGGCCTGAGGTTCAATCAGGTACTAGCGCAGGCGCAGGAGCCTAATCTCGGCATGGTCTGAGACAGCTCAACTCGACAGATTTAATTTTTTAATATTAAAAATATAAAAATACTATTTATTAGAAATCGGTTAAAAATTAAATAAAATTAAAAACGATTGAAAATGATTATCTTCGTCAACAATTTTAAATAAAAAATAATCATTTTATTTTAGTTTATACAAACTAATTATTTTATAAAAATTGGTCGATTAATTAATAAATTGATTGGTTTTTAACAACAAAAAATTGTTAACCTAAATCAAATCGAAAAGTTAAAAAATAAATTAAAAATATGTTCAATTCAAAATTTTTATTATTAAACTGATCAAATTGATTCAGTTTTTAAAACACGATTCAGAACCATACGATAATTCCCTCGTTTAATTTTAAAATAGGCAACTTATGAACGAAAAATGATTTATGTACAACTGCTACAAGTTTTTAATTTATTTGGTATATTAATTCTTTGAATTAGAACTTATTTTATGATGAGATATAAGATTAATTAATTATTTAAATTTAATTTAAATTTTTTACCTTTAAATGACATGAAAAATATATTAATTTATAATTATACAAATTCATTCGTATAAGATAATGATAAAATTTGTATTCATTTTACTAAGTTAATGTTGCAATATCTTCTTATAATTTTCATCGCTTCTCACACTTCTTCGTTTTTATGCTTTTTCATTTTTGTTTTATATAAAAAAAAAGATGAGATATACTGCCATAAAATATATTAAATTATAATTATTTTGATTCGAGATTAATTTGATCTAATTCGAAATTTGCTGATAAAAATTTAAAAAAGTTTTGAAATTTAAACATAAAAAATCTAGCTCGACTTGAATGGAAGTCTATCGTACTCAACTTTATTTAGAAAAGAGTTTTAAAAAATATAAACCTCCTATATAGTTTAATAAATAAAAAATTCCAAACTATAAATTTTTTTATCTTTTTTTCTAAATTTTAGTTAAATCATTTTTCTAACTTTCGATTAAAAGATAATAACAAAATACATATGATATAGATATTAAATATCACTAATATGAAAATCTAACTCAACTCTTAAACTCCGCAAGAACTAACTAGATTTATTTGAATTTATAAGATATGTTGAATCATTAGATAAACAATATTTAGTTGATATAAGTGTAATATTCAAGCTATGTGTATTTTATTCAATGTTTTAAAAACTAAACTGAAAGTTAAACAAGTTAGTCAAGAAGTTTAAAGTTTAACAAGTTCAACTAGTATTAGATTATCATAGAACTAGTTAAAAATTTTAAAATAAATTTAAATGAAACTATCTTTACTCATAAAAGAAGTTGAGGTTTAATTAAAAAAGAAAATTGTTAAATAAAACTTAAATGTAATTTTCATGAAATTATATATTCTTAATTAATATAAATCTTTTAAAAATACTTCACACATTCAACCCAAGAACTAATGTGTGAGTAATTATTGGAGTATAAGTTACTGAACTGAACCGATTATGAGAACCCTGAATAAAATATTACTTATGTGTCTGTAGATTTTCTCATAATAATGACTGTATAATTGATCATTTGACTTGAGATTACCAAGGTATCTCGTGTGGGAATTACTGAGTTTTGATATGACTTATGAATCGCCATAGGATAATTCAGTCGATAGTACTTAGATATAATATGAATTATACGAAGATAGTTGAGTAAGTCAATAAAGGATTCGCCGCTCTAAAGTAATTAGAGATAACGATCTACAATTCTTGATTACTAGTAATTTATGAAATTCTCTAGCCATAGTGAATTGACATTTGAAAAGGGTATTTTCAAATTTCAAATATAAATCAATTACTATTTAGTAAGAACGAATATGATTGGATGAAAAGAGTAGGCATTGTATCCATACTCTGACCAATTGAAACATTGGCTGATAAAAGGATCAAATTATATATCATAACCATATATGGACATATTAAGTCAACCACTTTAACATTCTTGATATTTAGGTCGTCATGACATATTGCTAGACGTCAATCTTAATATATGATTATAAATTATTTGATTAGAGAATTAAAGATAAATTAAAAGAATTTTTAATTTATTTTATTCTAATTGTGAATTAAAATTATAATTTATAATCACTGTCAACATATTAGGAGTATAATGGGTCACACATCAAAAAATAATTTGTAAAAGAAAAATTAATGTAATTAAATTGGAATTAATTATAAAGTTTGAGAAACTTTAGAGATAAAATATGAGATATTTGATTTTATTAAAATTAAATTAATTAGAATTAGAATTTGATTTTAATTATAATCAAAGAATTTAAGTTTAATAAAAATTAAAAATCCTAATGATTTTTTATGAATAGGAAGAACATTTTAAAAGCTAACACTTATGTCTTCTTCCTCTTAAAAGCTTGGAGATGTCAATGGGCGAAGCGGGCTAGGGTGACCCGTGGCCTATACGGCTCACCATATTTTTAAAAAAACATAAAAAATGATGTCGTTTTTGAAATAGTGTTCGGGCCAACCATGGTCGGCCCGTGGCCCACCCGTGGCCCAATAACCAGGGCCAAAATTGGGCCAAAGAGGCTGGGCCCTTTTTGGCATCCTTACAAAAGGTCTTGAGAAATTACTCTATGGATGTCATTAGAGGCTGGACAATTAAACAATTTGTGGTTGACAAATCGGAAAAGTTTCAAAAGAGTTTTCAGCAAGAACATGATCAAGGTACGATTTCTTATTCGTATTCATGTTTTATTCAAGTTTATTCAATTATCGGGATCCGCTCTTAAATCTGTAAAAAAAAATTCATTGTGCCTGTGATTCGATCACGGTTGGATTCCAACAGTGGTATCAAAGCCTCCTTTAATTGTTTATCTTGAATTAGAGGCTTGGTTATGATTGTTTGTGATAATATGTTAAGGTTTGAAGAACTGCAAAGTGCATGTTATTCGAGACTGTTCTTGGCTCATTATAAAAGTTGTTTTCTGTATTTTTTTGCGTAAAGTTACACTTGTGCAATATTTCTGAAATATTAGTTTGCATAAGTGTTCAGTTGTTGTCTAAGCCTATGTTTATATGATGCTGGAAATTGTTTCTATTTGATTTGTCTATATTAAACAAATGTTTTCACGACATGGCTCTTGAGAGACTTGCATATTAATTCTGGAATTATTTTTGCCCATTTGTTCTGGAACCCTTAAAGACAAATCAGAATGTGTGAACTAAAAACCCAGCTCTTCTCTTTGTGTGTTGCTTATCAAGATCTGAAAAATTATTTTCTCTACACTTGCATTTTTCTAACTGCCTTTTTTGTGTTTACTGCATTTATGGATTACACAAATAAGTGGCTTAAAAGCCATTTAAGATGTCTCTCACCCGCGGCGAAACGTCGCTGGTGATGATCAAGTGGCAACACCTTTGATTGGTGTCACCACCGTGAAACACGATGGGTGAAAAATCAGCTATGGATGCAGGCGGTGAGCAACTTGGCGGTGACGATTCACTGGTGTGGAGGGTTGACAGCTGACGGTTAAGGAAGCTATCTCTTCAGGTATGTTTATGATTGAGATTAATCTTTCTACTTTTGTTCCACATTCTTGGGTATTAGATACTAGTTTTGGTTCTCACATATGTAATAAAATGCAGATGTTAACAAGGAGTAGATCGTTGAGGAAAGGTGAAGTTGACTTGCGAGTTGACAATAGAACAAGAGTTGCTGCATTAGTTATAGGAAGTTGTAGTTTAGTTTTGCCTTTTGGCCTTGTATTAGAACTTGATAATTGTTGTTATGTTCCTGTTATTACAAGAAACATTATTTCTATTTCTTATTTGGATTTGAATGGATTTGTCTTTATTATTAAGAATAACAGTTGTTCTTTTTATAAAGATGATGTTTATTATGTATCTGCATTACTTACAAATGGTTTGTATGAGTTAGATCTTGAAAGGCCAATTCTTAATATAAATAGCAAGAAAAGAAAACAAAGTAATCAAAATCCATTTTATCTATGGCATTGTAGGTTAGGTCATATCAATGAAACTAGAATCACAAGGTTACATAAAGAAAGATATTTGGATCATTTTGATTATGAATCATATGAAACTTGTGAATCTTATTTATTGGGAAAGATGGCCAAACTACCCTTTAGTGGAAAAGGACAATGTGCTAATGAGTTACTAGAGTTAATACATTAAGATGCATGTGGGTTTATCTCCACTAGTGCTAGAGGTGGATATTCGTATTTCATTTCGTTCACAGATTATCATTCTAGATATGGTTATGTATACTTGATGAAATAAAAGTCTAAATCTTTTAAAAACTTCAAGGAATTTAGACTTGAGGTTGAGAAACAAACTGGTAGAAGTATTGAAACACTTAGATCAGATCGAGGTAGTGAATACTTGGACCATGAGTTCCTTGGTTACTTAAAAGAGAATGTGATTCTCTCACAATAGACGCCTCCTGCAACTCCACAACATAATGGAGTTTTTGAGAGGAGAAATCGTATTCTATTAGATATGGTATGTTCTATGATGAATCACGCAGGCCTTCCTATCTCCTTTTGGGGATACGCAATTGAAACTGTAACATACCTTCTAAACAAAGTTCCATCCAAATCGGTTGACAAGACACTATATGAGATATGGACTGGTAAAAGACCTAGATTGTCACACTTAAAGATTTGAGGATGTGATGCATAAGTGAAGCATGTTATATCTGATAAGTTTCAAGTTAAATAAGATAAATGTAAATTTGTGGGGTATTCGAAAGAGAGTTTTGAATAACAATTTTACCATCATATTGAGCAAAAGGTGTTTGTCTCAAGACATGCTACATTCTTATAAAGAGAATTTATTATCAAAGAAAGTAATGACAATGAGGTAGAACTTACTGAAGTTCAAAAGCCACAAATTCACATCGAAATGGAACAAAAACCTCAAGTTGATACATATGATGTACAACTAAGAGTTGAAGAGACACATAGCTTGCGACGCACCAGTAAGATACATCATCCCCCCCCCCCCCTTTAGATTAAATTGGGAAAGGATAATGTATCGCTCATACATGATGAGCCTACTAATTTTAAGGAAGCAATGTCTGACATTGATTCTTTAAAATGGAAAGAAGCCATGAGATCTTAAATAGAACCCCATATACACTAACCAAGTGTGCATGCACCTAATGGTATTGTACCTATTCGATGCAAGTGGGTTTTTAAAAGAAAATCTGACATGGATGGCAATATATATGTACAAAGCGAGGTTAGTAGCTTAAGGTTACAAACAAAAACAAGGGGTTGATTTTGATGAAACCTTTTCGGCAATAACTATGGTAAAATCCATCAGGATCTTATTAACCATAGCAGTATATCATGATTATAAAATTTGGCAGATGGATGTCAAAATAACATTTCTTAATGGGAATTTACAGGAGGATGTATATATGACACAATCTAAAGGTTTTGAATCCAAGAGATTTCCTAATCAGGTATGCAAGTTACAAAGGTCCATTTATGGACTTAAGCAAGCGTCGTGGAGTTGGAACATTTATTTTGATGAGACAATCAAAGAGTTTGATTTTATCAAAAATTTGGATGAATCATGTGTCCATAAGAAGGTTATTGAGAGTGCAATCGTTTTCTTAGGGCTATAGGTGGATGACATTTTGCTAATTGAAAACGAAATACTTATACTTCAATTCGTAAAGATTTGGTTGTCCAAGAACTTCTCTACGAAGGATATGGGAGAAGCAACCTATATTCTGGGAAGGATTGTCCCAATCCATGTATATAGATAAAGTGCTAAAATGGAGAATTCCAATAGGAGATTCTTACCCATGTCGCTTGGGATTTCTCTCTTAGAGAGTTTGTGTCCAAAGACACAAGAGGAGAGAGATAAAATGGATTGTATTATATATGCTTCGGGAATTGGATCAATCATGTATGCAATGCTATGTACTATACCAGTTGTCTCTTATGCGTTGAGCATAACAAGCAAGTTTTAAGCCAATCCAGGTGAGGGTCATTGGACGGCTGTGAAAAACATTTTAAAGTACTTGAGAAAAACATATGTAGCATCCCACTCCCGCAAGACCCGAACCCGACATCGACGATGATATCCGAGTCTGTGACCCGCGAGGGTGGCATGCTAGTGCACTCAGACCACATTCAGTATAATTTTTTTTTTTGAAAACACTAACATATGCAGAAATCCGTTGCCAATGTGGGCTAAATAAATTTAAAGTCGATTGAATATTGTTTTCAATACATTACATACATCACAATCAATACAGTTTCAATGGTCAATTAGGGCCCAA
>JAOSBP010000148.1:152929-163221 GCA_027563825.1 Erythroxylum mucronatum
GCAACAAGCCTTTCACAGGTGAAATTCCTGTAAATATGTTCAATTGCTCCAACCTTGTCTTGATCGAGGAACTTATTCATCACGACATATATAGCAAAACAAGTATGATTTAAGGTTTCTATCCTTGATTCTTAACTACCAATTTGCAGGTTTTTGTGCATGTTCTCGTGTATTTATAATATGCAACCAAATCCGGTAATCTTGGAGATACCGTATCTCTACACAACCGACTTGACGACGATGGGGTCTCTGGCCATGGATTATAGTAATAATTTAAATTATAATTACCAAATTGAATATTATAAATTACGAATATCTCTTCATAAAGGATATTAAAAGATTATTATTATTTGTTTATAAGTAACAATATCACAATGTAATCAACTATAAGACTAAAAGGGTGGCAAGATTTCCTCGTTCTACCCCAACACTTCCTCTTGGTTTATCTTTCTTCTTTGTATATCTCAACCGTCCGTACAGGCTACTTTCAGTTGCTGGCGGCACAACTTGGTTTGAAGAATGACTCTGATGTCTCTCAAGTAGTCTAACGTTGGTATTGCAAAGCAAGCAGAATCCTACACTGACACAAATCTCTTCGTAGGAATTGTAGTTTCGGATTTCCTAGGATTTGCAATCTTTATATATATATTGTATATATCATCACCAGCTCTATCTTCTATCTCTATTCGAACAGAGAGAAACAATGGAGAGAAGAACCCAAGAAGAAGTAGATGAAGGCATTGGAACTTGCCCTTCAAGAAGGGAAGAGGTTGACGAAAAGGTTGTTATAGAGGAAGCTTTCAGGGGCACCCAAGTGCCGCCATGGACCAAGCAAATAACTTTCAGAGCTCTAACTACGGCCTTTGGTTTAAGTATCGTCTTCAACTTCATAGTGTGCAAGCTCAACCTCACCACCGGTGTCATCCCCTCACTGAACGTCGCAGCCGGGCTGCTGGGTTTCGCCATCCTGAAGTTTTGGTCCACTGTGCTTGAGAAGTGCGGCATGTTGAGGCAGCCTTTCACCAGGCAAGAGAATACTGTGGTGCAAACATGTGTGGTTGCTTCCTCTGGAATTGCCTTTAGCAGTATGTTTACTCTCTTCGATCAATCCCCTTCTAGTTTCTTAAAGCCACCTAATATTGTTTTGCGTTCCGCAATAGAACTGTATTTTGTATGAATACTTGCATGAAAAAGCTGACCTTGGGTCTTCTGGTTCACGTTTCTATCTTTTTTATGTGTTTTAAAGTGTGCAGTATAAATCAGTGTCAAACCTTATACAGCAAGAGGTTGTTATTGGTTGATTTATGTACTTCTTGGATTACTGCTAGGTGGCACTGCAAGTTACTTGATGGGTATGAGTCCAAGAATAGCAGCTCAACTCGATGCCGGGAATACACCGAACAATGTGAAGGGGCTCTCCCTTGGATGGATGATGGGATTTCTCTTCCTTGTCAGCTTTGTTGGTTTGTTCTCTATCGTCCCCCTGAGAAAAGTAAGCACATAAACCTTCATCTTCTTGCTTCTTCAAAATTTCTGCAATATCCTTCTCACATATATACTTACCTTGCACTTTCTTGGCAAATTAATTACAGCTGATGATATTAAGGTACAAGCTAACATATCCCAGTGGAACAGCTACTGCCTACCTTATCAACAGCTTCCATACACCCAAAGGAGCCAGGCTAGCTAAGTAAGCATGAATTACGAGAGTAGAATTACTGTTGTTTGAGACAGGACTGAAACTAATGTATATGTGTCGTGATGATGACAGGAAGCAAGTTGCTGTTCTCTTTAAATCCGCCGTTGGCAGCTTCTTGTGGGGATGTTTCCAGTGGTTTTACACCGCCGGTGATTCATGTGGGTTCACAAACTTCCCAACTTTTGGTCTGACAGCCTTTAAGCAGAAGTAAGCTTTTAACTACTTGACTAGGACGAATCTGGTATTACTGTAAACTACAAATTCGCAGACTTGGGTACGTTTACTGATCATAAAAATAATTGTCTCTCCCAGGTTCTACTTTGACTTCTCTGCAACCTACGTAGGGGTTGGAATGATATGTCCTTACATTGTGAACACATCTTTGCTTCTGGGAGCCATCATTTCGTGGGGGATTATGTGGCCGTTTATCGAATCTAAGAAGGGTATATGGTACAGTGCTAGTCTTAGCGGTACCAGTCTCCATGCCTTACAAGGATACAAGGTATACTCATACTCTTGGTGCTTATCAAGCAAGCTTATTTTGCTCCGTTGTATTGTTTAATAAATGATATTGGACATTATGAATACAGGTGTTTATTGCAATTTCAACCATGCTCGGTGATGGTCTTTTCCACGTAATCTACATGCTACTAAAGACTCTAATCAACCTGGCTACTCAGGCATCATCATCATCGAAAAGGAAGGATTCATCTGTAGTAGCACCTGAAGACCTCGATGCTCGCATCACAAATTATGATGAGCAACGGAGAAATGAATTCTTCTTAAAAGACCAAATTCCAATTTGGGTAGCGTTGCTTGGCTACGTTGGTCTGGCGGCAATATCTATCATCACAGTTCCGTTGATCTTTCACCCATTGAAATGGTACCATATCCTCACCGTCTACGTCATGGCCCCGGTTTTCGGCTTCTGCAACGCCTATGGCTGCGGTCTCACCGACTGGTCTCTGGCGTCCAACTACGGCAAAGTTGCAATCATCGTTTTCAGTGCATGGATTGGACTCCCCCAAGGCGGCGTCCTCGCCGGACTTGCAGCTTGTGGTGTGATGATGAACATAGTCTCCACAGCATCTGACCTCATGCAAGACTTCAAGACAGGATATCTAACTCTCTCTTCTCCTCGTTCCATGTTCTTCAGCCAAGTCTGTGGCACAGCCATGGGTTGCGTTCTGAGTCCTCTTGTCTTTTGGATCTTCTACAAAGCTTACCCTTTAGGAGACCCTAATGGCACCTATCCAGCACCCTTTGCGGGAATATACCGAGCCATGGCGCTTCTGGGCACAGAGGGTGTCTCTTCCCTTCCAAAACACTGCCTCACGATGTGCATCGGATTTTTCGTTGGAGCTATGGCGATCAACCTCGTAACCGAGCTACTAAGAAAGTACGAAACCAAGTACAGAATCTACAGGTTCATGCCAATTCCAATGTGCATCGCTATACCATTCTATCTGGGTGCCTACTTTGCCATAGACATGTGTGTTGGAAGCTTGATTCTGTTCATATGGGAGCGGAGGAACAAGCAGAAGGCTCGTGACTACACACCAGCGGTGGCTTCAGGACTCATCTGCGGTGACTCTCTGTGGGGAATTCCACAAGCCATACTTTCTCTGGCTGGAGTTAATCCTCCTCTATGCATGAGGTTTCTTTCAGCCTCCCAGAGCGCTAAAGTCGACAACTTTTTAGGCAGCTAGTAATTCGTTTCTTAATTTTGTCTGTCGTTTAACGTTCATGACAACGTTATTTTGGAACATAATTACGATTTTAGTAGCCTTTTTATTTATTTTTTATATATAATGCTTTTTTTTTTAGGGAAATATATAATGCTATTAAATAGAATAATTTATCACCTTCTTCAATGTAACGATAAAATATTCAAAATCTCAAATTGGGAATGAAGTAGAAACGCTCCAAAGAGAAGGGCAAAAACATTTAAAGCTTAAGAGGATCAGTTTGAACGTCTAAAAGAGTTCGAATTTTTGTTCAACATTATTTTATCTTATCTTATTTATTTAAATTTTAACTATTTATTTATATGAGATTTATACGAAACTTATGTAAATAAACACAAGATCTAATGGACAAAATAGAACAGTAATCTTAGATAGAAAATCTTAACTCCTCAAAAGGGCATGTTTTAGCTGTGACTATCAAATTCAGATAGTCACACACGTTTCAATTTCAAGTTATAACAGACACATAACTCTCAAGTTGATTCAAATATCAATAAATTGCACAACACAAATCAAACAACATATTTAGTTGGTAATGGACCTGTATAAATAAATGACTGAAATTTATAGAACAGAATAAGACATCATAATATTAGACAGATGATCCCGTCCCATTAATTTTGGAGTCTATAAGTCAAATGATCTTGGGACGCGTACAAATCAAATCATTACTATTATTATGTTTTAACTATGTTTTATTAAATTTTATTCATATACTTACGTAAAGTTTACGTAAATGTATGGATAAGATTTAATAAAATATAATAGAAACATCGTAACCGAAACAAGAGATCTGATCCAGTGCACTGAAAAAACAGATATGTAACAACAAAATGAAATAAATTCATAAAAAATTATAAAATATAAATTTGTGTTTTATTTTTAATTTTATTAAAAATAATGAAGAAATATATTTAAATATTATTAAATTAAATTAATATAATAAATTGTTAATTTAAAATTAAGTTGTATTAATAATATTAATAAATTAATTTTATTATTTATATTTCTTTGTTTTAAAAAATTAAAATGGGATTAAAGAAAAAATAAAATAAATAAAAGGAAGCTTGTCTCTTTTACGTAAATAAATAAAGCATTCTTAAGAAATAAACAAAAAAACAAAATCAGACCATCTCATTCTCTCGCTCTCACGATTAGCAGCTAATGGCGGCTGCCGCGACAAGCATGGTTCCGGCGGGGCGGGGCATGAGGAGAACGACTGCAGGGAACGACGAGAGGTTAGTTTTTGAGACGACTGAGGGCATTGAACCTATTACCAGCTTCGATGAAATGGGCATTAAGAACGACTTGCTTCGCGGAATCTACGCCTATGGTTTCGAAAAGCCCTCCGCCATCCAACAGAGGGCGGTTATGCCCATCATTAAGGGCCGTGATGTTATCGCTCAGGCTCAGTCCGGTACCGGCAAGACCTCCATGATTGCTCTCACCGTATGCCAGCTCGTTGATACCTCCTCTAGAGAGTAAGCGAAACCCTTGTTGGTGAAATTTCTTAATTTCTTTTCTGTTTTTTTTTTGGTTGAGTTTCCTAGTTTGGCATTTAGTTGTACTATTATCTGGTAAGGAGGTGTTAATTATAAGGGGAAAAATTTTGATGATATCCCCATGGTTTCATGTATGAGTTATTGTTATTATTATAGGCCTGTTGATTTTGTTTTCTGGTAATTAGTAGTTTTCTTTCTGTTCATTGTTGTATTTGTATTTGTTGGACGGTGTAGTCGGTTGTCACTTGCACAAGAAACCCCATTAAATCAAAGTTCCCAATTTAACATAAAATCTTTTTTTTATTCTTCAATATTCAAACTGATGTCTGGGGATTGTAGGGTTGAAAAATTTTGAGCCTTGTTTCAAATTTGAATTGTTGAGAATTGTTGACATTCCATACGGCGATACCTCCTTATAGAAATAGAGCGTATGTGGTTTCCAGTTTCAAGGAACTAAGTAAAAGCGTTTTACAATGTGCTGTTGCATTGATTTCTTTTGATTCTGAGGAATATGTTAGGAAGGTACAAAGCAAATGCTTATGATGTTTATTGGTCCAATGAAGAAGATGACAAACTGGAAAAAAAAGGCTTAGCATTTATTCATGCTACATGTGCCTCTCTCTCCTTCCACTCCATCTTTCTTGTCTTTGTTTGTGGGGTATTTTATTAACCTCACTGTTGATAACTTAAGGTTATGGATCTTCCTAGGACCCATTGTTTTGATTCTGCTTCATTAATGTTGTTGACAACATCTTCAGGGTTCAGGCATTGATATTGTCACCGACAAGGGAATTGGCTGGTCAGACAGAAAAAGTAATATTGGCAATTGGTGATTATATTAATATACAAGCTCATGCTTGTGTTGGAGGCAAAAGTGTTGGTGAGGATATCAGAAAGCTGGAGTTTGGAGTTCAAATTGTGTCTGGAACTCCTGGCCGAGTCTGTGACATGATCAAGAGGAGGACATTGCGAACTAGAGCCATTAAATTACTAGTCCTTGTAAGTTGATGCTTTTCTTTTCACCTTAGGCTGGTTTGCACGTATTATTTGAAAGTAGACTCTGCAACTCGTTAATAATTGTTGCAACCTTTTTATAAAGTAATACAGTTTCTAGGCATGTTTGCTTAGACGTATTGACAATATTCATTTCTACTTCTTCTTGTCATCCAGGATGAATCTGATGAGATGTTGAGCAGAGGTTTTAAGGATCAAATTTATGATGTGTACAGATATCTTCCACCAGAGCTACAGGTTCTGTTGTCCTTTGTGCTGTCTGACTAGATATCTTAAATGTACATGTAAACGTTTTTTCATCTATTTGTACCTTCAGAAAGGTCCTTTCTACATCTTACCAGCATAAAAATGAAAAACCAATGTTGAACTGCTTTAGGTCCCACTTATTGCTGCTTATGCTCCTCCAACTTCTTTTGGACCTTAATTTTAGTTACCAGAAATGAGTGACTGGGGCTCATGCATTCTCATTTGTTGACAATTTGGTATGTAGCAAGGGGACCAGTAAACTGGGAACAAATACGAATACTTTCCATCTTTGCATGCTGACATTGAAACACTAGGGTTCAGTTTGAAGGGGAGTCTAATAAGTGAATTGTGGTTGCCACACTCTATTCATAGTGCATAACGAACTGTTAAATTCACTGACTTTTAAATTTCATTTTACCCAAGGCTAAGGAAACAGGTGACCGAAGTCTTTTTCCTATCCGTATTGTAAAGCACTTTCTATATGAATGTTTTTGCTCGGAAAACTAGTAACTTTTCTGTCACCCCTTCGTGCCATTTTGCTTTCTTCTTTACTGGAATCCTAAATGGATGACTGATTAGAATATTAGCCTTTTGATTTGGGTCCTATGCATGAAAGATAGGGAAGTTTTGTTGCAAGGTCGGTGAATTCCATCAGTGAACTGGAGAATGGAAGATCCCATTACCTTGAAGTTTTGTCTTGTTGGGGTCTTACATGTCAAAGCTATAATTCAATTGGGTTTGCTGACAGCCTTGTTGTCACAGGTTGTCTTGATTTCTGCCACTCTTCCGAATGAAATTTTGGAAATGACTACCAAGTTCATGTCAGATCCTATAAAGATTCTTGTCAAGCGTGATGAGTTGACTCTGGAAGTAAGTACTTGGTTGATATTGAAAATATTCGAATGACTACTTGGCTGGAATTTGATGCCAACTCTTGATTGTCTGTCTTCCTTTGCTGGCAGGGGATCAAGCAATTTTTCGTTGCAGTTGAAAGAGAGGAGTGGAAGTTTGATACTCTTTGTGACCTTTATGATACTCTAACCATCACTCAAGCAGTTATTTTCTGCAACACAAAGAGGAAGGTAAAGCCACCTATTTTTTCCCCTCATTAGCTATTTCTTAAAATAAAATAATGGGTTGTTTCGGAATAAAAGAATCTGATACCTATGTTGAACGTTGAGGTTGATTTAGATAATTCTTTACTACTTTGCCGTTTTAACGTAAAGAAAATGTTTGCTACATTGTTGGATGCCTTACAAATGGCTGCTTGTTGGTATTAAATATTTTGGTATTTGCCTATTATTTTACACCAGAGATACATTTGTACTGCAAATGTAATTGTCCATAAATCCAGTTTGGATTTTATTTTGGCTACTTTTATAATGCTCCTGCTACAAGTAAGACGTTTTAGGATGTGATGCATCTTTAGGTGGGGAAAAGCAGGATTTATTGTCACTGTTTGGTGAGTTTTCATAGAAATGATTATAGGAAAATAATTAGACCTTTGCTTATGAACTTACCCTCATGACGTGTATTTGGTTCATCTTGCTATATGAAGCCTTCTAGGCTTTTGTTCCTGATTTTGTACTTGAATCTTGTTTGATATGCTATCTGTTAATCATGGTTCTATTTCTGAGGCAGGTGGATTGGCTGACTGAAAAGATGCGCAGCAACAATTTCACAGTTTCATCAATGCATGGTGATATGCCTCAAAAGGAAAGAGATGCAATAATGGGAGAATTCAGAGGTGGTACCACCCGTGTACTTATCACAACTGATGTCTGGGCTCGGGGGCTTGATGTGCAACAGGTAAGTTCTCTCGTATTCTTCTTCCTTTGAGTGCCGTACTACAAAATATATTATGTACTTAAAAGAATTTCTGTTAAAAAGGCCAGATAATGTTGAAATGAATTTTCTGTAACTTTTAATGGCACTCTAAATCAAGAGCAGGACGAACAGATCCATTGGAGTGACCTTGTCAAAAATTCTGATAAAGATTGTCAAAAGCACTCCCACCATCTCAACAGAATTTGCAGTTATCCAACTTATAGCTTGATATGATCTTTAATTAATTTTCCCAATAGATTAAAATAAATATTTTTATTTTGACTGGCTGCTAACTTGTGCACTTGGACTTGACATAGTGTGCTATAACCATGCTATGTTAAATGTGCTAACCTTGTTAAATTAATTTCAGGCATCTGGTGTTGCGGAGCTGTTTATTTACTAAACAAATTTAGTAGGATCTGTGAATTGTATTCTACAATTGTTAACCAAAGCTGTTGAATGTAGCTGTTTCTTTTAAGTAGATCAAAGTTGCTGCAAACAAATGTTTCTTTTGGGTAGATTCATTTTCAGAAGATGTCTCGTGTGGATACAAAATGGAAACATGAAACTAGTCTAATGAATAAGAGAAGTGCTGTACATTATCTAGCGATGAAATTTTAGTAGAACTTTTAAGTAACAGTGTGAGTTTTCAGTCTCAAAGGTTGGTGAGATTTCTGATGCACAAGCCACCATGTCTGTTTCAGGTGTCTCTGGTGATCAATTATGACCTTCCAAACAATCGAGAGCTTTATATCCATAGGATAGGTCGTTCAGGTCGATTTGGACGAAAGGTACATACTTTATTTCTATCCATTTCCTTCAATAGAAAATTTCCTCAAAATAGTTTTCAGCTCTGACAGTATGGAGCAATGTAGTTACTAAAAAGCTTTAATCTCTGGAACCGTGTTCAAGCCTAAAATGATGGGATTTCACTAAATGCCTATCTCTTGCTCTGTATGACTATCCTTATTTATTTGGTTACCCCATGAACCTTTTGATGACTTGCAGGGTGTGGCAATAAACTTTGTTAAAAGTGATGATATCAAGATTTTAAGAGATATTGAGCAGTACTACAGTACCCAAATCGATGAAATGCCGATGAATGTTGCTGATCTTATATAAGAGCTGTTGACTATTTGCCTGAGGGATGGCGTTTGCAGCTGTGTGAAGTGATATCGACCCTTTTGTACAATATTTCTGTTGGATTGGAATTTTCTTATAATATTAGGGTAGCGTTTGAGGCGGAAATTGAGATTTTGTTTCAACCTCAAGGAAGGAAAGATGTATCTTATAATCTTGATTGAAGTTCAGGTACCTATGATTTAGTCAATCAAGCACTATATGCAGAAATTTTGTCTTATTTTTGTTTAAACTCTTGCATATGACTAAATATTAGACTGTAATTTATGTCGGTCATGGTCTTTATTTAATTAATCTTGAAGTCATGAATACGCAGCTAGACTTGGTTGATTTCAAATTTAATTGTAAAATCTTGTAAACCAAGTCTAGTAGCGAATCCATGACTTCAAGATCAATTTAATATGTGCCTTCAAGGGGTGTAGCTTGATGGCTAAGGGGTGGAGCTTGATGGTTGAGAGTAGGGCTTGGCTTCGGTTAGGTCTCAGGTTCGATTCTATGTTAGCCTCTCTTGTAAGAGTTTGGGGCAGCTGGGGTTTTATCTGTAGGTGGAGAACTAGTTGACTCTTGATGACGAGGTGCGCCCGCTTGGCCCGTCTGTGGGGTGGTGTGCTAGTTGGGCCCTCGGAGAGGTGTGTCCGTTTAGTCCGCCTACGAGGGTTTCCTCGAATTAAAAAAAAAAGTATATTTATGCTTAGAATTTTATTTCAATACAATGACATCCACCTTTCTTCATTATTCATAATACAGAAACGATTGATTGGCATAACTTCTTTAGTCAATCTGACTTGCATATTTGATGGTAGGCATAAATTCTCTATTCAATCTGACTTCCATCCTTTGATGGTATATTGTGAGAAAAACAACTGCGACATAATTCAGATTATTTGAAAAGCTGATATTCATGAGTAAGTTTCAAAATTTTCCATCACAATAGTCAAAAGGCTCTTTAATAAATTATTAAATCTGTCATTTAACATGCAAGTCCTTTAAAGGCCTAATTTCTAATATTCTTCTATTTGACTCGTGATTTTATGCAATTTATTGGATCGATAATTTAAACAATCATAATATACAATAATCACGATTCACATACACCGGTATCTTCAGTAATTATAA
>JAOSBP010000148.1:166986-188734 GCA_027563825.1 Erythroxylum mucronatum
GGACCTCCTAAAAGTGAGAATGTGTTCTTTAGTTTCCTGCAAATATCTCAAAATTTTCTTTACAACTTTCCAATGATTTATACTAGGATTACTCTGGTATCTCCTTAACATTCCCACCGCAAAGCTTATGTCCGATGTTATACATGTCTAAGCATATGTTAGGCTTCCAACCACATATGCATATGAAATTAATTCCAATTGCTTTCGTTCTAAATCAAGTTTTAGACATTGCATGAAGCTAAACTTTCCCCTTTTAAATTGAAACTGGTAATGATGAACACTTTTTCATCCTAAATATGCGAATTTTGAGACAAACTCAGCAACGCTTGTGATATATCATGGAATATTTTTATTCCTATCACATATATTGCGTTACCCATATCTTTCATTTTAAAATAACTAGAGAGAAATTTCCTTGTTTCATTTAATAGACCGAGATCATTAGCTATAAGTAAGAGGTCATCAAGATACTAGACTAGAAAAATAAAATTACTCTGATTGGCCTTCAAATATATACACCAGTCATCGATATTTTCTTTAAATCTAAAGGAAAAAATAGTATAATTGAACTTAAGATACTATTTTCAAGAAGCCTGTTTAAGTCCATATATTGATTTAATTAAGTTTACACACCATTATTCCTTTGCAGCCTTTAAGTGATTGATCCATATATACTTTTTTTTCTCTAAATCTCCATTTAGGAAAAACATTTTTGACATCCATTTGGTACAATTCTAGATTATATTTTCCAATTTTTTAAAATTTTTTGTACTGACTAGTATTTTGAATACCAGCTAATACCGACCGGTACATCCGAAACGGGCCAGTACTGACCGATATTTAAACCCGGTACGACCAGCCCTTTATATCGTACCGGTTTTAATCTAGTACGGTACGCACCGGCCGGTACGGTCCGATATTCAAAACCTTGCTTTTCCAACCTTCCAATTTCACTTATTTACTTAATGGTATATTAGCCTAAACTATTTTAAAAATTGACATCCATCAGTCAAATTTAAAACTTCTCATCACAGTGGCCAAAATCTTTTTAATAAATTATTAAATCCTCCAACTGTTTTTCAATACACGAGTCACTTAAAAGGACTAATTTCTAACGTTCATGTCCAAAATGTTATCATAAGTACACATTTTTTTAGAGTTCTTAAAATATAACCAAAAAATGCTATTCATATTGAGTGCAACAAATCTGTTGTACTGATTCGCGTTGGTCGATGCTTTCAACTTTCACATTATCCATAAAAGATGTCCAATTCATAAAGGATATTGGACTCCTATCATTGAATTATCGAAAATAAGATTATTTTCACATAAGATAAATTCAACTGTCATGTGAACTAACTTTCAAAACATAATGTTTTTCATTTTAATAAAATGGTTAGTGAAACAAAATAGCCCAAATTTCGCGCTTCAACGGGACTTCAATTAGGTGTTGATGATAGCTACCGAAACAAGCTAGATTACTTCTCTGTGTCCATTAGAGATTTTACATCAGCAAAAGACCAAAAGAGGGTATCCGATAAGAATATATGGAAAAAGCTGGAGATAACATAAGCAAAACTATCAAACTTTTTGAGATTTTTTTTAATTTAGCACCAAAATTTTTAAAGATTTTAGTTTAGTGTCTAGCTTTTCAGGATTAGTACAAATAAGATCACAATATTATATTTCATTATTATCGCTAATAGATGGATATCTACGTAACATTTAATAGAAATGTCACATTATTAAAAATAACTTTTAACTTGATTTATACAAATTTTAATAGGTTAATCACTAAATTAAAAATTTTATAAAGTTTAACATTAAATTGGAAAAAATATCAAAAGATTGATCGCTTTGGAATCTTTTACCCTTAAAAACTAGTAGAATAGATTGATAATGCTTAATGTTATGTTATAATGGTGTTGTTGCTGAAATAGAAAAAGAATGAGACTAAATTAGGAAAATGCCAGAAATAATAAGTTTGAAATTGGAATTTGACCATTGTTGTTATTGAAGAAGCCCTTTAGACTGTAATTATAATTTTATTACATCAGATGATTGCTCTATGCATAAGAAAGTGACGAGTGGGATTAAGCCGGAGATGATGACTTATAATAACAGCTTCAAGTAATTTACTTCCTTTGATAGCATTTTCCTTGTCTTTTCTCCATATCAACTTCAAGAGTTCTTTATATGCAACTATACAACTAAGAACTAAAAAAATAAGGGTCAAGAAGAAGGATGTACATGTACATGTATCGACTTTCAGAAGTCAACTGCCAAAAATTAACTTGTGATTTACGAAACAAGTATAGGTTGGTCGCTCCCCAGCACAACTGGTGTCTTTAAAGCTCTCAACATATGGTAAGAACATATATTCATATGCATATATGTATCTGTTATGCTTAATTCCTGTTTCTGGGTTATGGTCGGATTATCATCTAATATCATGTTTATCCCAGTTGTTGTATGGAAGTAATCATTTTGTTATGAATGTTGCTCAAGGCAAAGTTGATGCGTCAAGTCCTCAGAAAGCCAAAGAACTTCTCAACAAGAAATGGAGGGCTGTTGCTGGAAGAGTTGATTACCGTATCATCTAATGGTAAACATAGTCCTCTTAGAATGTTCTCCGAGGACGAGCTGCATAAGGCAACCAACACCTATCATGAAAACGGTGTCTGTTTTAGGGATATTAACTATAACTTGTTCAAGGGCACGCATGATGGCCGCCCTATTTTCATTAAAAAAATGGTAGAAAATGAAGATGAAGAAGATTGCTATATCAGTTGCTGCATACGAGAAATTGCCATAGCTTCTCAAATCACTGGCCATTTCAATGTCCTAAACATCTTGGGGTGCTGCTTAGAGACCAAAGTTCCAATCTTGGTCTTTGAATATGCATCCACTGGCTTTCTTTCCGAGTACTTGTATAAAATGGAGGAAGATGGAGTGGATGGAACTATAGTAGCAAGTCCCAATGTGTCACTTCCATGGCAAAGAAGGCTAAGAATTGCCATTGAAGTTGGCGAAGCAATTGCTTATCTGCACATGGCCAAGTCGCAACCCATCATTCATCGACATGTAAAGTCTGACAACATTTTACTGGATGTTAACTTGAGAGCTAAGCTGTTTGATTTCGGGTTATCGCTATTGATCCCACCAGGCGAAACACATGTAGACGCGAAAGTGGATGGGACTATTGGATACATAGCTCCAGAGTCCTCAAGGACAGGCCAGTTCACTGAGAAAAGCGACGTGTTCAGCTTTGGTGCAGTGCTGCTTGAGCTTCTCACAGGGCAGAAGTTTTATGACATATACAAGGAAGCTTCTTCTCTAGAAAATGGACACGGGAGCTGGAGCTTAATAGCCATTGCCAATGCTACAAGTGGTATGAGTATGACACCAGAGCAGAGTAATGATTATATGCATCACGTTCCCCGGAAAGAGGCACTGACGCTTTATCTGAAATCAAAGATGGTTAAAGGTGGAGAGCCAGAGCAGCTTATGGCCTGTGCATATCTGGCAGGGATATGTGTCACGGAAAATCCACAAGAAAGGCCTACCATGAAAGAGGTGGTGCAGGAGCTCAGACGGATCAGTAACCTCGGAAGTGATTGAATTGAAGGTGTATCTCAAGGTAAGTGGAGCTAAGCTAACAACAGGCTCAGATGGTACATCCCCTACCCTTGCTATTGCAATTGCAAGAATTTAGCAATAAATATATTCAAGACTACCTGATATCTTTGCTTCCAAGTTGAGTTGCATTTGCACCCTGTGAAATAATCCCAGGATAGAAATTGGCAAAGAACTGACAGCATCTAAAGGATAATAGACACTACCACCATTTCAATAGCACGAATTTAACAATAAAGCCAGTATCACCTGGCTTGTTCATTCCCAGCACAACGCCAACACGTACTATTCTTTGTAATTGAAAATATTACAATGTTTTGGACAATACAGGAAGAGACTTGGGGGAAAAAAGGAAGAATGGAATGAAACCAAATTAACGAAATTTGTAGAAGTAGCCGACAATGTGGCGGCTCACTGAAGCCAAAAGCACGAAGAAAGCCACCCCTATAAGTCTCTAGACACCTATGTGAAACAGAGCAACTTGTTCCATCCCAACCTTGAAACGGATATTAGATGAAAGAACCAAGAAACTACCAGCGAAAATGAAACCAAAAGGAAGCAAGATAAACAGGAAGAAAAAAAAACACTCCTGCCTAACGAACCGTATTTACATGTTGCAGAACAAATTTACGAAATGAATATTTACAAGACAGTGTTGATATGAAGGGCTTTAAGCAGTGAAGTAGCCATTTGTTTAACAAGGACTTGCCCTCCTGAGCTTTGTCCATCCCTGCGTTCCTCAATTAAGTTCTGTAATTTTTGGGGTAAATCATTCTCCACGATCAATTGCTTTGGCCGAGGATGATGCTCATACACAGCCTAACACATGGAAATTCCAATAAACCATCAAACATTAGAGGAAGGAGAAACAGGGCTTCTGATGCAGTTTACAATTCATCAAATTATATCACATAAACAGCGTTTTCAACAGCTGGTAACGAATAGTAAAGTCATGTAACAGGTGAGGGCAATGCCAAATAATAAAAACTTTATCTTTAGAACTTCTCCATATGATTGACTAGAAGATGTCCTCATATACCATGCCCTAAGAAATAATATACAAATGATTGGAAAGAAAAATGAAGAATGTTGGAACCCGATTGGTAAAGAAAACCCATTAGCTGCTACCTATGGGGAGCAAGCACCAAGAAAGGTAAAGAAAACTCTAAAGAGATCTCATCCATTCATAAGAAAGCAGATTTTCCAGGAGGAAAAAAAAACATCTATCCACTGAAAATACATTGTTCAGAAGTTACTGACAAGCGAGAATCATCAAAATTTCAAGGTAAAATTCTCCAAATATGCTTTCTGATAGGCAAAGCTTTTTAAAATTATATTTCCAATAAATTTCTGACAAAGATTAATTTCTAAAGTCCCTTGAGTTTAGATTTTGAAAAGAGAAAAAAAATAAACTTCATGTGAAGTTGCAATAATTTGAATGAAAACCTTAAGATCTAGTCTCTGAACTGACCCCCAAACAGTAAGCCTCAAACAATTTGATCCTAATTCTATGATTAATTGTTCAATTGACATTTTCTAAATGATTCCACTTTCAATTACCAACCCCTTACATAACCTCATACTCTTAAAGTCTTTTTCAAATTCATTAATTGCTGTAATTGCTCAAAGTTAACCATTTTATCACCAATTTTTTAAATTGAGATTTTTTAAACATTTGAACATATTTTAAAGGTCGGCCAAGTAAAATTCAAAATTTTACCTGTTAAAGTATCACATATTAACTAAACATGAAAATGTTAAAGAGTTTATAAGTAGTAAGGGCCAACTAACCAAATGACTAGTTCTAGTCATTTTGGCAATAGTTGACTCAAGCCCAATTCTTGTTAATAAACCATACACTCTACCTATATTAAAAAAATCTAATATTACCTTTATTAATTTGAGCAAATTAAGGCGAGCTATTGCATCCTGGTGGTCCAGCCTGGCAATGAGCAAAGGTGTTAACCCGTTGACAGCTAATGTTGTATTTATTCGAGATGATTTCCTGCAAAAAGAAAAGGTAAAAAGTAGGTAAGCCCCAAGCCAATATTTCTATGCACAACTAAAAACCAAAAATGCAAGACCACATAAAAAGATTGGGCTTTAGATCCCATGGCACGTGTATTCAGTGCATCTAAGATTCATAATTCAAAAGGAAGATTAATTCGTTATATACAGGAATATGAACAAATAATCTGAACCACATACGTAGAACGCAAAATGCAAAAGACTGAGAACAATAGAGACCTACATAAATAATACGCAAATAGCAGACCCAACAATAGAAAAGATAGAAGACCCAATATGAAGCTGAAATTACAACAATTTACTGAATGAAGCACATGTGTAGATATAGAATGATTTCCTCCATTATATAACAGTAACTTCCCTAATAACTAAATACTTGATCTTTAAGATACAGAATGCATACGTGATAATTTTCAAGAATGGCTCCAATATGTGCACAAATTGCTGCTCTGGGCAGCACTGGAAAAACTTCACTAATTTCTGAACAGCCTCCTTCTTCAACAATGCTTGTTCCACTTTGCGGCTATCATTGTCATGAGCCAAGCAAACAGCTATTGAATCCAAAGCTGTAACTGACCAAAGTGGATCGTCAAGTAGGCTCAAGTACACATCCAAACCTCCATGGGCTCTCAATTGCTCCCTTGAATTACGTGATGCATGAGCCATGTCACAGAGTAGAGGTAATGCATACTGTCTTAAAGGGGAATCTGACATAATGAAATTCATTAAATGTGGAATGATTCCATTTTCAGCAGCTTGTTCCTGTCTCCTCTTATTTATCTTGCACAGATTGAAAAGGGCATTGAGGACCTTCAAGAAAAAGAATTGACAAAGAAAGGTGAAGAGCAGCTTAAGCTAATTGTCACAGCCAAAATTTAAAAATGAGTCAAATACATGAATTAGAATTTTAAATTTTGTAAAGGGGAGATTGATGAAGAAAACTACCGGTGATATAAACCAGATGCAGGAAGGACCTTACAGTATGGTATTTTTCAGCTATAGTATTTTAAAGAAAAGGTTCATGATTTAGAAACCTCTACATGCTTCTTCATACCACAAGTTCCTTAAACAGGTTTGGTAAGTAATTTGTCCAGCTTATCATACCAACAAAACCCTTGCAAGATGGTAATTCTAGCGTAATATTCGTTGGGAAAAAGGTTGACTAGGAAACTTCTAACTGCTCTTTTGTACTCCATAAACAGGCTCTGTTAGTTGTTTGTCCCATTTATCATAGCAATAAATAAATAAGCAAATTGTGGTGAAGATTACATATAGCAGGACCAGAAAAGAAAGCATCAGTAGCTTCCAAAGGTCAAAGCAAGGGATAAGCTTCAAACTCGATTCCTTTCTGACCTCCAACTCAAATCTTTAATATTTATCATTGGAAGCATTTGATCAGGACTAACATAATTTAGGCACACTGCATTGTATATGTTCTATGATCATGTTCTCATGGCTTCTATAACAGATGATGTTAGCCTCTAGCACCAGTATTTTGTACATGTTCAGCTCTTTCTAGAACAACTTAATTTAACTACATGCAATTATCTTTCGATTCTAATATTAGTTAGCAAAAAAACCTAAACAGAAAAGTTAAGTTCCACCAAGTCACCAGTTACTAGTTAAAGACTGTAAATAGTATGTTGTCGTTACTTCACTCCCATGTCAAAATCATGACTATGAAATCTGAAAGAAAGTAACACTATTGTTCCAAAGGTCGAAGAAAAAGTTAAAAAAAATTTACCTTCCACCAAATGAGTAGCTCACTAATGAAAAACTGTAAACTAGTATGCTGGTGTTAATTAACTCTCATATAAAAATGTACTTAAGGCTGCAATCAAAGTCAGAGTCCTGACACTGTTTAGATGAGATTAAAGAGATCCAATTCAATTCAAAGGATAATAATAAACATGAATCTGCATGTGCATTGCACCCCATTCACAAAGTTTAAGACAGTTCAATTACAATGCACACGCGCACCACAGTAGAATCACTAAGTTGAAGGTTTTGCTGCAATGCAGTCCTACCTCCTGATGAATCTGTCCAACAAGATGTCCATCTTTGAGTTCCAGGTTTGGGATCAAGTACTTAATTGCATCAGCTCGCTGAAGATTCTCCAAACAGTTTGGATCGGTTGAAAGATGATTGATACACTCCAGTATCTGGAACATATAAAATTTGTTTACATAAGTAGCATCAAGAAATTTACGAGACAATCTTAAGCAAGAATGATAGCAATTTGTCTGTCACACACCTTTAAAAGAATAGGAGGCTCAACTCTGTTGAACATCTGAAAAAGACGACTAAGAAGGCTTTGACTGCACATATAGGATTTCACAGTAGCATCAGCTTTTGAAAATTCATGCAAGAGGTCTGCGACCTTTTCTAAGTATTCCCTAGCAACATCTGCATTCATGGTGGATACCATGTGGGAGAGTAGCCCAGATGATGTTGCACTCCCCGGTCTAGCATTTAAAACACCAGAACCAGACAGTATACCAGATGCTGTTTGTGATGCAATACCAGATTTAGAAGCAGCTCCATCATTAGATGTGAATGTTCCAACTTTCTTGGTTAGAGTTTTATGTGAGATTCTAGAAGCAGATTCTAGATTTCCATTTTCTTTTCCACGCCCAGACAACTCTGTCATTGAGAAATCAATCAGACTCAACCAGAGCAGAAAATTGTTCCCAATTGGAAAACAACACCATAAGTAATGCTTTCACATGTATGACAAAGTCAAATTCTCCACTGGGAAAGCAAACATGAGACAGACACAAATTGACAAACAAATAAAATCCAACCATTTGGAAGGAAGACACATTGACAGCATAAAGGGTGAATTTATCAAAATCTTGAAGTTTGACTAAAAAACCTATTGACTGGTATTTAACATGATCAATCTTTCCAACAGCTGATTGAAGATACAGTAATTTGCTGGTATTGAAAAAAAAAATAATATTCAGACAATGTTTAACACATCCATGAACTGATTCAACTATAAGCTCTAACTTTGACAAGTTTTAATAATCTAAAGTCGTGACTACAAAAAACTACCTGCAAACTAACCAAAAATAATACCTGCAAATTCAGCCATCAGAAAATCTAATTCACCATTTGTCTTCCTCTCAGACGCATGCAATGGCGGGAGTATACTCTCATGTTTCTCCAACCCTGAGAGGTGGCGTCCATACTCCAATTGACCAGAGAAATGCTTTGATGGGGGTTCCTTCTCCAATAAGCTGAGAAGAGGTCTCACTTGCTCTGGCTGACTAGGCAGCATGGTTGGAAGACCGTTGGATGCACTTTCTATTAACTTTTGTGGCCTGTCCGATGTTCTAGTGGATAAAGTAGATAATCTTTGTTGTTTAAGGTCAACATCTGCTCGAGTTGGATCAACTTTCCATCGCTCTAAGCTTTCTTGCTCTTTAGAAGCAATTACCAAAGGTTCCTTGGAAACTATATGCATAGATTTCTCCAAAGCTGCTGAGTCAGCAACCTTAGAAGTGACCAAAGTTTCCAATGGGGCATTTCCCGATTGAAGTCTATCATCATTTATGTATCTACCATCCGATTGAATGGTTTCAACCCTTTGAGAATGAGAAGTTGAAGCACGGGAAGGTTCTGGTGCTCCAATTGGCAAGGAGTGATCAATCACTCCATGCCTCACCTTAAGGATATCAAGATCAGGGGAAGAAAGAGGCTGTTCATTCCGATTAAAGATAGGATGACAGACATCCAGTGGACCAGAACGTGGTCGCTGAGCTAACTGAGTAGCCTCATTCAAGCTGTGGAGGGTGTTAATAAGCCGAAGTAGTATTCCATTCTTAGCAGCAATGCGACAGAAATCATTCCTAGGAGTTGATGTATGAAGTTTAAAGACCTGCCACATCCCATCAATAGCCAGATGAACCATTTCCCTGAATGCAGAGAATTAAATCAGTAGTTAGATGGAAAAAGCAAAAAAGCACAAGGGACACACATCAGCTATTACAATGGCTGCGCTTCTATTGCAAATCCACCATACATTGCTCAAGCAAAAATAACTGCTTTCTACTAGATACAAAGAACAACAACCTGAATTTGGCATAATCAGGCTCTAGAAAGCCCACCAAAATAGGTATTCCACGGCAAGCAATAAACATTTGTAGTGTCACAGAACTGTAACAAAAAGCCAAGATTTTCAGTTAAACTCTTATGTTTCCACAAGGAGATGAAATTCAAAGAAGCAGCACCAACAAGAGAAAAAGGATAACTTCCCACCTTGACTGACAAAGCTGTTGCAAGAAATAAGCTGCCTCCATGCGGATTTCTGGAGGACGATCAGGACCAGCAAAGCTCATAATCACTGGGATCTGTCAGACAATTCAAGCCATCGGTATACTAGGGGGAGAGAGAGAACAAAGGTGAGAAATCTATTATAAGATCCTCTCACTGCTCAATTACAACAGTTAGATAGGAAGCTTGAATTATCGAATTCTAATGCTTTTCAAAAGACATTCATACACCTATGCCTAGCTCGTGTCAATTGATAGTGAGTTGTAATCTATCACCAACTAAAAATCCAAAGTAAAGTAGGTAATCTAGTGTTGAATATGTTCAGAATGCCCGAAATATGTTACAGCTAATTTCCACCTTCTACCAGGCCTACAACTGGCAAGCAAATATATTAACTCAAAGAATTGTAAACCACACTCAAACATACAAAATCAGGGAGTGAAAATGAAATCTCAGCCTCAGAACTGGAATACATGTCATTACAAAATTGGAACAAGAAGACTTGGACAGGAAAACGAAGTAAATACACTGGTGTGACTCATAAGAGAAAACATCTCCGAAAAACGGACACAACTCTTAATTGATCCTACACTAACTACATAACTTTATCAGATCATTCCCAGAAATAAACGTAACACAAAATTCTCTAAAAGAGAAAAAATATATGGAATGCAACGTAAATGCATCTGTAACTTACCAAACCAATGAGGCAACCATTTTCCTGGAAGTCAGTATTATCTTTTACAATCTGATTTATAAGTTGAAGAACAGAACCTATCACCTGCAACGTTGGAAATCATTGAACATCCTTATTATTATCAGTTATGACAGTCCAATAAAAGTTGATAATAACAAGTTAAGTATAAACTTTTCCAGAGGTTTGTACTTGGTAGATATACCCGATTTTTTGGAACATCAAGTAATTCCATTAGAGGAAGCAAACCATGTTGTGTGATGAAAACAATTTTCTGCTCAGGGCGCTGGTTAAAGATAGCAACGAGTTTCTGACATGCAGAAGAAATCACATCTTCTGATTCATCGGGTCTTAATGACCCAACCAATCTGCTAAACTCAACAGCCTACAGAGAGAAATCATTGAGCATAAAAACAGCGTCAAAACTTCACAGTATCAACTTTCGTGATACTTGGAATCTGTTGATCAGGAATTTGTAAAGGAGAGCATTGAACAGTTGAATAAAGAATTAAAGATGCAGCATGATACTAGTGTAACAAAAGGATAACCAATACCGGTATAACACAGGAATACCTGTAAAGGAAAAAGATTCTCAGCAGGCAACTTTTCATCAAAAACCTGAGAAAAGAAAAGGTAAGCAGAGGAGGCATCATCAGCAGAGCAAAATTAATAGAAAGAAGAGGGGAAAAGATATGGCTTCAAGTAATGGCACTATCCACTATATTTTGTATACAGCCTGTTATTTTGCAGAGTTTCCCTACATATCTTTCACTGTTTTCAAAATTTTTCAAAATCCACTTCCTACATATTTCTGAGTAAATTAAAGGTGGTAGCAACACCATAACTATGGTCTAATTCTGCAACATCAAGATTAGCAAATGACAAGGCCTCAACTTTAATCCATGAAACAAACTATTTATTTATATAATGTACACTTAACATACCAAGCCATTAAGATCAATCACATCATCCTTTAAAACACCAATCATTAGGCGCAGCAGGTCACCACCGCCATTTGTCTGGCCCATGTCAGTCTCCATTTGCTTTTGTGCAATAGTAGCTCTCAATCTTGTAGCCAGGTCATTTTTTCCAGCATCATTCTCAGATGCATTCCTCTGGTTCACTTGTGATGATGTCGATGTTGAAGCTTCAGCAGCTCGGTTCTCTGGGTTATTGTCTAGGGGACGAAATAAATCATCCAGAGAAGCATCTCCAGGAGGGTCACTGAACCTACTAAGCTCATTCTCTACCAAGGCTACTGATGTCTTCAACGCCTTCAAAGTGCCGGATTAAGAGCCATATGATTTTAAAATTTTGATATGACCATGGAAAGAGTACAACAATGGCAAGGACAGGGACTGAAGAGGGTTTTTCTGACTAGATAACTACTTTGAAAGAATATATACAATTAATTTAAAGTATTATTACAATCTAAAGTCTTTCAATATCTCTAACAAAAATCAAATAAAATAAATTGTAACTTAATCTTTGCAGACATTAAAAGGCAATTACCAACTAAAAAACTCAGAGCTGAAACATTACTATGATTCCAAATTTCATGCAAATGATAGGAAGGGCTAAAGCAGCCAAAAACTATGGTAAGAGCATTATGTTAGTTTCTATTCAAGCAACTGTATGTTAGTTTCTATTCAAGCAACTGTATTAAACTAGCAAACAGAACTCAATGTTATATGGATAACAATTTCCTAATTTCAATTGTAACTTCCATAAGTCATAAAGCCTAATATGCACATGGCAGCATTTAGCAACAGTTTCTATAATACTTTGCTACAAAAACAGAAAATTTCCTAACGTGCACTTGTTTGACAGTTGAATGTATCAAAATAACTTTTTATATTTCCTCTTTAGAGGAAAAAAATGACCCGTTAAAAGATAATAAAAATGGGTTTTGTGAATATTAACTGGACCAAATTTACCTTTTGTCCATTATCTTGACTATTTGCAGCAAAACCAAATGATTCACTTTCAGGATATACAGAACTGCCTTTTGCTCCAAGATTCCTATCCATGCTTTTCTTTCTTGATTTAGGAGATTCATCTTGACCATTCATTAAAACCTCATTCTGATCATGATTACGTGTAGAACCATGAAGTGGAGCACAAGCAGCCATGATTTTGGAGGCAGATAGTCGTCCTGAGCCAGTTTGCAGAGATGACTTTTCAAGAATGGCCAAGGTGGGAACTTGATCTGGTTGAAGATCATCTTCTAATTGTGTACTTTCCTCAACTAGAACAGAATCAGAAGAATGAGCCTTATCAGACTTCTTGACATCAGCACCCTCTACTAGGACCTCTTTTCTTGATTCCTGGAAACAAAGGATGAAAACCTTAGGAGAAAAAATTGGAGATATCCCCAAAAAATTTAGCTTCACTGCACTAACAGTGGAGAATCATTTGATAGGCAACATCATATTCTCAACTCAACAATGAACATAACGCAACATTTAGCAGATAACTCTCGTCATCTTTTTAAACCCTCAGTAACAATCGAAGTTATTGGTGATAATGAACACTATTAAAACGCTCAACAAGATCAATGGAAACAACATTTAAGAATAAGAGAAATTGAATGATATAGAAATCTGAAACAAAACCCATGCATTTTCAGGATTTATTTTGTTGTTTTCTTTCTTCTTTTCTTTTTTGCCTCAAGAAGAATGGACCATGGGTTTCTTACGTTAACATTATCAGCAGCTGCTGCTTCAGTTTTTTCCCCAGAAGCACTTACACCAGCGCTCTGATTTTCTCCACTTAAAATTTCTGTATCAACTGAAGCATCTTCCTGTACACTTCTACAAAAATCAGAAAAAGGAAATTTGTTTAGACAGTACCAGGGCCACTCTTTTGACATCATCAAAAAGGACAGTGTTATATCCTGTTCTCATCATGCAAGGACTCTGATACTAGCCAATCTCATCGGCTCTCACGTTCCCAAGTTCCACACAGTAGCATTTTTATCCAATCATAGTACAACCATTTAAATTGCAGGCTAATTAACTGATGAGGCATTCACCAACATGTTGTTGCACCTCCCAAAACTTTGCAACTTTTGAGTTTTTATCCAGAGTCTTTAATTTCACATAGACTTATTTACAAGCTGATTCTTACATTGATAACAGGAGAATATATGGCAGAGATGAACAACAAAGGCAACCATAAAAGGAGTTCAATAGTTCTGATTCTAGTAATTTCCTTGGCCTTGTCTAACGTTATACACAAGAGACAAGGCTCCAATAAAGTCACACAGTTTTTTGGAGCTTTAAGAACTAGGAAACCATGACTTTAATTTTAAAACCAAACTAATCCCAACTTCATTAATTAGTTTCTTCTAGTTTCAAAAAGAAGCACCAGTTCATCTAGTTATGTTTGATTTACAAATTAGGTGCAGTGGACAAACCATATGATATTGCTATATAGTAATTGGTTTTATCATTCTGTGTTATAAGACAACACTCTTTGTTTTGACTTTATACTGTATGGACTACAACAGAACTGAACTGCATTATCACATAAGCACAGGACTAAAAATACTTTAAGCAACAATAATTAGAAGATAGAGAGAGAAAGAAAGAGAGGAGATACAGAAAAACACTACCTTGTTGATCCACTGTGACGAAGTGAGTTCAAAGCACGCCTAGAATTTTGTATCCAAGGGTGAGAAAGCAATGCTTTTGCATCAGGCCTTTGTCTAGCATCCTGAAGTGTGGAATCAGAGGTCAGATTAAGAAATATCGAATTACCTAAAAGAACACCAAACCGGTGCCAGTCACACAAAAACGTCAAAATTTTGATGAAACAAAAAGTTTGATCATATGAAATCTGAAAAATCAATTAAAGAGAGCAAGCAATACTCTGCAAAGATCTTCACTATACCATACTCTACAATTCCTGTATTAAAGACTATAACAACATGAAAAATAAATTACCTTCTTGAAGCACTGGTGGAGGAAGTCGGTAATGTCAGGAGATAGGGTATCAGGTAATGGAGGATGATCATCCTGAAAAAATAAGAATGATTACAATCTAATAGCGTAAATCATTGAAGTGCATATTGCAGATGAATCTGTGTTGCCCTATGATAGAAATCATGGTAGCATAAATCAGGGCAAGGGTCAATGTTTAGACGAAGTTTCTCGTGGCCCAAATATACGGACAGCCTATTCTAGTAGGGGGAAGGGACACTTGGAAAAATAATGAGGCTGAGAAGTTAGTTATACAGCATAATGATTAGGATGGTTAGAGGAAAGAAAAATAGGAGGGAGAATAGAATATATACGGGGAAAAGAATGATAGGGGCGAGGGCAGTTTTTGATTCTTAGGAAGAAAAAGGGATTCAGCTGAGAGTTTGGGACATTCTCAGGTGAGAATGTTTACCGGAAAGCTTGTGAGTTTTTTTTTGTTTCCTATCACCCTACTTTTACTAATGAGAGCATAAGCAATCAAATAACAAAATATTCATGAAGGAAAATATTTTTGCAAGCCTCTATGACTTTCTATGATCCAATTCTCATCAAACAAATAATCAGCTTAGTATGCACAACATATAGTAGCCAATCAGAGTTTCATATACCGAAGCTTGAAGTATTGTTTAATATTGTCAGGCATTATCTTTCGCCATAGAACATTAATAATTTCCACATGTTTCTGGTTATATCAAATTTGTAACTACATGCATCAGGGGAACAATGAATGCAATTATTATTTTCATGAAAGTCGTTAGTACAAAGCTATGCAAGCACATAAATTTTATGTAACTTGCAATATACATTCAACATTTTAATTCGTGCATGTTTGTTTGTGCCTAATAGTAACTTCCTTAATTGAGTCTCTAACCAAGTAGAACCAAACACAATAAAACTTAACAGAAAAAGGCTCCCTGTCATATATAATACAGCTCCTTGATTAACAAAGGATAAAAATCCGTTGAAATTCAATTAACTCGTGAAATCATTACTGAACAAGCAGTGTGAAAGCAAAATGTTTGAAGGAGAAGCTAAATTGTATATGATAATCACTACTCATGGCATGAGATGCACCTGCTAAAGGAAAAGAATACTTAAGAAACCTGAACAATTCGGAATAGGGCTGGCATGGGTTGCAGATCATAATAGGGAGGCACACATGTGAGAAGTTCAATCACAGTGCAGCCAACACTCCAGATATCAGAAGCAGCACAAACCCCCGACATTTCAATAACCTGAAATACATCAAACATGTATGGATTTAAGTTTTCTTTTCTGAAATTCGATCACTCATGCAAGCCCATATCCCAGACAGAAGTGTGGAAATGAAATCGATCATTATTACTACCCCACCTAGAAATTAAACTTGGATTGAGAAAATTAATATCATTCAGATAGATGACTACACTGAGATTTTCTCAGGTAGTAAACTATTAACTTCAAGCATGTAGCAGAATAACATATTTTAGTAAAGATTCGCCTCAAGAAAATAATTTCATTAAAGACAGTTCGGAGAATTTCAAAGATTAGATGAGAAAAGAAATTTTAACAAAGAGACCAACAACAAGAACAGAGCAGGGTAATCTGATAACAGTAAAGATAGATACAAACTTACAACCTCAGGGGCCATCCAGTATGGTGTTCCAACAACCGAATGCGTATTAACATCAGCCTCATTTAGTTTCGTTGCGACCCCAAAATCAGCAAGTTTAACAAGACCCTGAAAATATAGATCACAAAATGATGTTACAACCCTAGATTTTCAATCCAATCAGAACTCCTAGGATTCAATAGGGAACTTGAGACTACAACCCTGGTGAATGACAGGGTCATTTTGTTGTGATCTACATTCTACAATCACAACATAACATGCTCAAGTCATGCAATGCAAGCAGGAAGCAGCATCACCATGGAACCAGAGGAAAAGCTACAAACTAAGTCTTTAGGATGAAGTGATGCAGAAAACTCACGCAACAGGACACACATAATAAATCAAATAAACCAAAATAAGTAAATTGCTAAATCACAATTAGGAATCTAAAAGTTACACATTAAACTGATCTATAACGCTTAAAAGTTACACATTAAGCTGATCTATAACGCTTATGTTTATGCAGCACACTATTATGAAGTACATAATCCTCTACATGTAAATTCACTACCATAGTAATTCAAACCAAGAAATATATGCGATAACTGATCATTCTTTGCATTATATAATGAAGCATTAATGCATAAAGTATGCACCAAGATCCAGGTAGTGGGAGGCATATCACCATTATACACCCTTGAGGGCCCAAATAAACTGGAACATCACCAAAAGAAACTGAGCAAGCAAATTACCTCTTTGGTTGTCAAGATGTTTGCACCCTTGATATCACGGTGGATAACACCCTGTTCATGAAGATAAACCAAGCCTTCCAAAACCTATCATCAAAGATAATCAATGAAAATGTATCATATGAAGTAATTGATCCTAAAAGCAAGAATTAGCTGCAAAGACATGAATAAAACCTGAGCAATATAAACAGCCACCAAAGACTCTGGAAAAGGACCAAACTTATTCGGCTTAATGATGTTTGCCAGGGAGCCATTCTCCACATACCTATCTCAACAAGAAATGGAAATTACAAGCAACATGCTTAAGCTTTGTGATATATGGTTTATTTATCTATGTCAAAGTAGTATGATCCTACTTACTCGAGAATGATGAAAAGATGAGTCCTCGTCTTCAATGATCCAAGATATTTCACGATGTTTTTATGGTTCAAATTCTGACAATAATACATTCGAAATGATATAAGTGAAACATCAAGAATAACCATCTTTTAAATAACACTCAATGATCCCCACGGAGGCTCAAATAAAGTTAAATGAGCAGGCACCAAGACTATCACACAATATACATTGCAGTTAGAGAAAACAAATTTGAAGGAATTATAAAAGTAAAAGAATGCTACCTTTAATAAATCAATCTCTTGCTGAAACATCAGTGCCGCCAACCAAGAATACAAAAGGAAACAATCAAATGTTAGCCAACTTGACATTGACAAGACTGTCAAACATAATAAAAAACCTAATGCAGGATACTTCAGGGAAGAGAAAGTGATAAAAAAGAATAAGAGGAGAAAAATAAAGAATAAAAGGAGAGAAGATGAGAAGAGAAAGAAGGAAAGATAAAGAAATAAGGAACAAGGGAAGATACTAAAGAGGCAAGGTAGAGAAGCAAGGAAAAGTGAAGATGGAGAAGAGAAATTGATGCAAAAGAGCTTAAGGCCTACAGAAAAAATAAAAGAGGAAAAATTAGTCAACCACAATCTTGAAATCCTAAGCTTAAATTTCCAGCAATCAAACCCAAAAAAACCCAGCTATACCAAATCTGAAATTTTAGCATTTCAAGCTGAAATCCAAACCTAAAACTTGATATTCCAGCAGCATATTACCAATTTTGTGAGTTTTTATAAGGATTTAGCCCAGATCTGCAATGAGAAGGTCCAGGATCAATAGCGTTTTCACCCTTTTTCACATTTCATCTGAACTGAATAAGTATCACCACTTTAAAACTTTATATCTGGTTGCACCAAGTTCTAGCATCAATTCTTATGATTGTGAAAAAGAAGTAAAAAGATCAGACTAAAGATGATATTACTGGCTTAAGTGGCTGATCCATTTCAAGAATAAAACAACATGATTTGCATGAACAGTATTTAGAGATGGAATTCTTACAAATCTAAAAATGATTAAAACATAAAATCCATAAACCAGAACCTAGAAATCTTAATTTTAGTCGGAGGAAGCCAACATGACCCAAACTGATAACTACAAACTCAAACTGCAATTACAACTTTCCATTTCAACCAAATGGGACCGGCATGCTGCAAAAGTTGGTGGATGTTGTTTTTCATTATTTCTTTTGATTAACAACTTCATTAACTCAGTCATTTTGAGTAAAAAACAGTCTCACTGCCTTCTTTTAGAACTTCTAGTGCTTGTGGAGTAAGTATTGAACGGTGAAACGTAAATAGTAGCAGTGAAAACATAAGGTGTGAAACTTGAGTGACCATCCCCAACTAGCAAGTAAAGAGAAACAAGATATCAGAACCAAACCATGATAATGTTAAGGTCCTCTTGCGCAATATTCTCCAAGGAAACTTGTTTAATGGCGACAAAGTCTCCATTTTCCAAATCCAAGCCTTTGTAAACTCGGCCATAAGCTCCTTTGCCAATCTCATCTCCGAGCACCTATCAAAAGTTGCCAAAAATGAAATTTAAACAGAACCCAACATTCAGATTGCAGGACTTCAAGCCACATGGAACCGAAATCACAGAAGTGTTAGCACAACATTAGATCTCCGGGTTCATCAAATGAGTTGCAGATATTAACGAACACGGAAAGAAGAAGAAAACATGTCTATCGACTTGCAAATTGAAAATTATAAAGTATATTAGGGCAACCTAACAAGAAAACACTAAATTGGATTGGAAAACGCTTAAACAATAAAACCATTGGGCCAGTAACAGACGTGAAACACACAAACACACACACACAAAGATTTTGTAAGCTGAAAACAGGCAGTTAAATTTTATTTTTTTTAAAGCAAGAAACAGGCAGTTAAATATTTTTTTTCTAAAGCAAGCCCCAAGCAATGTCCAGGACAAGAAAACCATCGAAATTGAGACTCTTTTTCCTCATTCTCGGAAACCAAGATGTACGGCCTAAAATCCAAATCCCAAACCTCGAAAACCCTCACTCAGTCTCGAGGGGACAATTTCAAAACCGAAAAGAAAAGTAAAACTCTAAAAGAGAAAATGTCCCTCACGTATTTATTGTCAAGAGTCTTGGATTTGTGGAAATGCGTGGACGTCGCCTGGCGAGACATCACCCCCACCTCACCTGTCGGTGCCCTCAGAAACTCTCCATTACAAGGAAGACTTACCGGAAATGAGTAGCCTTGAGGTCCAGGGCGGGAGATGCCGAGAGTTCCGACGAAACGAGTTAAAAGAAGGAATCAACGAGGAGCTGTGATAGAGAGCGAGAGAGCGACAGTATATGACATCTGATATTTACGATGTTGCATACAAAAAGAGTGAAAATGAATGATTAGGAAAAAAGAACAAACTTTCCTTTTCTTTTCTTATTTCATGGTTTACAATTACAACTCAGACAGAGTCTTGCATCGGTCAAATTTCCCAGGAATTAATAGCTAATTAAGTAATTTTTTCTACCTTAAATATTTTTTAAAAAAATTTGGATGTTTAACTGTAAAATAAAAAAATTATTTTTTTAATATATATAACATTTTTAGCAACTAAAATACAGCTTTTTAAGAATTTCAAATTTGAAATTTATAAAAAAAATATTTTTTCAGGTAAAATTTTCAGAATAATTAATGAGTCTTTTTTAGTTCTTTTTGTTCTTATATTTTACACATAATTTTCACAATACTCAAAAGTTCATCTTCCTATTTATTATATATTTAATTATTTACTTAACTTGAATATTTATTTTGAGATTTATATAATATTATTTAGCTCTTTATGTGTTTTAATATTTATTTTTGATATTAGTTTATTTATGTTACAATTTATATAAAAAATTTAGTTTGATATATTTTAATTTATGTTTTGTATGGTTTAAAATTATATAATAATTAATATATTGTGATTTGCATATTGTTTAATATACTTTAAATAATATTTATATGCATAAATAATTTTTATTAAAAATTAAATTACAGCTAAAATTAAAGTTATTTTTATTTTTATGTTGCCAAATAGTCTACTAGACGAAATTTTTTCAAAAAAACTCTTTTTTAAATGACAACCAAACAGTCAACTGGCTTTTTAAAAAAAATTCTTATCAAAAAAAGTCCACATAAAAAAGCTCTACTAACAAAAGATCTACTAGTATAAGCTCAACCAAACAGCGACTAAAATAGGTATTCCTTTTTTTAATTTATTGTAGTTTTAACATTGTTTATTTTTATTTAGTTTAAAAAAATATACTCTCTCTATTTGTTAGTTAAGATAAGGCTGTATATTATTTAATATTTTCAATTCCTATATATTAACTAATTAAGAATAAGATTGTGTATTACTAAATTTTTTCCAAACTCTACATATTAGTTAATTAAGAATAAAACTGCATAGACCTTTCCAAATCCTATGTATTAGCAAGATTTTTAATATATTGTTTTTATTATTGTTTTAAAAAATATACTTTAATTTAATTAAAAATCAAATAAATTTGTTAAAATATTTAATGAAATTCATTATTAAAATTAACAGTTGATTAATAAAATGCATTATTAAGATGAATAATCGGTAGTCTTATTTTAGTATCGTTGATATTATATATCTTTTAAAATTATAAAATTATTTTTTTAAAAAAAAGTAAAATGTTAAGACTTTTTTATCCTTTTTGTATTACTAGCAGATTAATACTGCGCGAATGCACAGTAATAATGCCCTGCGAATTTAACTGATTATATTAATAAATAGTTTTAATGTATAAATTGAAATAGAAAATAAAAAAATATATAAAGCAAGCTTTGACTGTTTTTATCTTTCTGGAATGGAGAATCTGATGTATTTAGGTTAAACAAGAAGAAGGCAAAAGAAGAGGGTAGTTGAAAAAAGTTGAGTTTCGACGAAGAAAATATTTGATTGAAGTCAGCGGAGAAAAGTTAAGAAGTTTTAGCAACTTACATTAAATAGGTTAAACAGATGTGGATCTGTAAGTTGTATAATATGTAAAGTAAAGATACGGATTGAGACGACGAGAAAAAATATGGAAGGGTCGAAAGTTTAATGCGACTTGGTAATGACATGAAGGGGATGGCGGTTCGTTTTCGAGTGGTTTCTTGGGATAAGGATGAGTGAATTCATTTTAAATACGAAGTGCAGAGGCAGAAGTAAGACGAAGTGAAGAAGCAAAAAAAAGACGAAGCACGAAGAGAAAAACCAAATGAAGCGCAGAGACAAAAGCGTCACGGTTAACTCGATTGCTACCTGTAAGATTGTTTCATGGGCTGACCAATAAGCGTTAGGGAAAAATTCCACTTACACGATTGTTAAAGACTACGATTTGATCATCTCAACTCAACCAACATTCTTCATAGCAATTGTA
>JAOSBP010000148.1:196510-208984 GCA_027563825.1 Erythroxylum mucronatum
CTAGCTCTATATAAGGATAGCAGTATCTGTACACCTTTTAATCATTTTATTTTGAATAAAAATCAGAAGCTTTTACAACAAATCAAATTGAAAGATAAATTTTCCCGTATCCAGAGATAACTAACTTAGCAATTAGATACAGACCTTTTCCAGCAGGCTTCCTTCCACTTTTGATGCCTCAGCAACTTCCATTTCAAGTGATTGCGCCAATTCAATTGCCTCAAAAGCACAATCAGTTGTGACAGCAGTTATTCTACGAACCCCTTTTGCAATTCCTTCCTCAGACAAAAGAGCAAATGCCTTTGCTTCCCGTGTATTTGTTAGATGTGTACCTAATATTCATAAAAAACAAAGCATATATTTCATCATTCAAAATTAGGAAGAAAAGAGAAGGCAGAACCAAGATGTAAAGCAAAGATGAGAATTAACCTCCACAAAGTTCAGATGAGATTGATGTCCATTCTTCCTTTTCTGGATCAGCAAGAAGGTCCTCAACTTTTCGGCCAATTGACACAACTCTAACTGGGTCTGGATAGACCTGTATCATTCACAGCAGACACTGGCATCACAAGTCACATACAAATGCATTCTTGGAACAAGTAGATGACCGGCAAGAGCTTACTGTTGAGGTACTAAACAGCTGTAAATAGATAAGATAAGTTTGAAATCCCTTAATTTAAAGGATTACATTAGATAGCTTTAGATAAGTTTCCAGATTTAAACTCCTACTTGTAACGTCCTATATATGGTTGTATACTCCTATTCAATATATAAGAATACAGGAAAATTCTTTCCCACACTTACTTCTCCAAAAACAGCTCTTAAACCATTTATCTGCAAAGCTTCTGCAAGTGTTGCTTCTTTTGAAAACACATCTAATTCAGATTTGATCTGTTCATTCACAATGGACTCGATTTTCCTCAGAAGTTCAGGATCAACTGGCTTGCCTATACACAACTTACCAATGTTTCAGAAGCAATGCATAAAGATAGACGGAGTTAAACAAGCATTCTAAAACAGAGTAGATAAATCAAACTTACCATGAGAAAAATCAAATCGTAGTTTTTCAGGAAGAACAATTGATCCCTTTTGATCAACATGATTACCAAGCACTTCCTACATTTATGTTTTGAAGAACATCTTAAGATGCAACGCTTTGAGACAATATATATATATATATAAGTTTATCATTTCATTGTAAAATTGCACAATAACATACCCTGAGAGCAAAGTTCAACATGTGTGTACAGGTATGATTAGGAGCAATAAATTTACGCCGGTCATAATCAACCTGCACTAGTCATTAGGAGCACAGAATTATTACCACAAAAAAATAGAAGACATAATGCGAGCTCAAAGATAGAGAGATTATGTTTTCACCTTACAGGTCACTTTATCACCCACAGAAAGTCTACTAGTATTTCCATTTAGGATACCAATGTGTACAATAAATCCCCCAAAAGTTTGGACATTGCCAACTTGAAATGATCCGAAGGAGCCCTCAAGTAGTCCAGTATCAAAAATCTACAATCAGAAAACTTGGAGACGTTACAAAGGAACAATATAGGAAAAGAACAGGCACTGTGATAGCACCTGGACAACTTATTAAATGCTTAGTCTTGATATAAACTAATATGAAAAAGTCAAAATGTCTCTATCTCAGCACACAACTGAATGCACTCATGCATGTCTCAAGTATGCTGAAAGGCATTATCAAGGTGAACTACCAATTGCAATGGCATTACCTGACCACCCTGCTCGGCATAGAAATTGGTAGACTCCAGAACCACACCAACTTCATCGCCGGCAGCAGCACTTCCCACAAACTCAGAACCAGTATAGATGGCCTTTATTACACTTTCATGGTTCTGAAAAGAGAACTCACAAGAAAAAGGAAAGCGGTCAAAAGATCTCATTTGTATCAGCCAGTGTATTCTTAAAAGAAGAAAATATATGAAAAAAGATCATATTTCATGGAGCTTTTGTGACACTCATGTAGATAGAAAATTTTGTGTTATCAGCTTTGAATTTATCAAACATATCAATGAACCATAAATGAGTACAAATAAGGTTCTATACGCTGACTCACGTCTATACAAAATCTTATTTCATGCGTTGTGTCGAATATGTCATCCCAAATTGTTTACATGCCTATATTATCTTTAAGAAGGAAAACATATAATGGGGAAAAAAAAGGAGAAAGATTATTACTTGCAGGAGTTCATTTCAACAAAAATTTTAAGATCAAAATGGAAAACAGATACCATGTTCATTAACATACTTTGAATGTTTAAATTAGGAAAGGTAAAATAATTTCTAACTGCTTCAGATGTTTGATTATCATAAAGTCACAAATAAGAGTATAAATATATCCAACTTGACAACATTTTAATTTCTCAGGCTCAAATGCAGTAGAAAAGAAGTAACAGTTCTGCAAACAAATGGGGAAAACATGGGAAAAAGGCAAACGAACCTGGAACCAAGTATATTTGTAGGAATCATCCGTAATAGAAACTCCCTTCTTATGCAAAGCAGATGTTGCATCAGCATCCATGACAACAGCACCACCAGCTTGCTGCCAAACAATGCTGTGAGCAAAAGAGGAGGAAAAGGCCATATAGCAGCTACATCAATGTGAAGTTTGATCTTCTGGGATTTTAGTAGGTCAGGTACATAATGCTACTCATCTCTGTATTTTTGTTTTCAAAGTTTTCACCTTAATCTGTTATTGATGGCATACCTTATTTTGGGCGCTTCTTGATCTTTCCCTTGCCTCATCCATGGCATTATTGAAACCCTTAACATCAACTTGTAATCCTCTTTCTTCTGCCATCAACTATTGACAGAAAAAAATTAGGATGCATAATCACAAGAGAAAATGTATAAAAAAAATAGCAATTTTAGCACCTGAGTCAGATCTAAAGGGAATCCATAGGTGTCCCACAAAACAAATGCTTCCTGCAACCAAGAAAATGACAGTCAAATATGGAAAGGTAAAACCAATGGAAGTTCCTTCTATCCAAAGCATCTTGACTTAGAAGAAATTATCTGAAGTAAATTAGGGACAGCTCTTTAGTGGGAATTGGACGGACATTTCAATGTCTTTGAAATTGACCTGGCTTCACAAGAACCCAACATAGTGAGAAAAAGATCCAAAACTCATATTCGTGAATTGCTCCTACTTCTCTAGACATCATTAATCTAGATAAAAGAGAAACAAAGAAAAGAAACCTTTGCTTTGTTACCTCTCACTTCTTTAATCTGATCAAGCCAAAGTTTGTATTCCGTAATTACTCTTATCTTCAAAAATGCTTTTCCTATTTAATTTATTTTTCTCCACTAACTATTAATTACCAAGAGCTAATGCCGATTACTCTTTCAATACCAACTACATTTCAATATGAGGCTACAATCTAGTACAATTCATTTTAAGATTTCATAAATCAAAGTAACAGTTTCAAAACAATGGAGAATAATTCTTCAAAATCATAAAATTCATAATTTCAATAAGAATCCCCATATTTTCAAATCTTTTTTACTTAATTGTTTATATTAAGATCAGAGTTTTGGTGCATCACAAATGAAAACAACTTTATATCCAAAGTAAGTATTCTAAAAAATGAGCTTGCCTGCCCACTCAACACTTTCCCCTTGACCTCCTGAGCAGCTTTGTTAAATTTTTCAATCCCCTGAAAAATGTTGAGAATGAATTGATTAATAGTACCAATAATAGAATAGATATAAACATAAGTTTTAAGAAACTAATATAGAAAGAATCACACCCTTTAAATCATAAGTCCAAACATACAATAAAGGAAATTTTAGAGGACATTGATAATATAAAAGGCCTCATTTTATTGCTAAGCAATGATGAGCTGTATGCTGGATGAATGAAAATGAAAATGAGAAAAAGAAAAGGAAATAATGTGAAGCAAGCATTGCCTTATGATAAACTATATGTATCCCTTGTTTGGTAATGGAGCTAAATTTGTATAATCAAACTATTAGGAAAAGTCAAATTTATTTAGGAGAAGTTAGATCTATATGATTTACTATTTATTCCTAACATCAACTTTCCATGTGTAATTGACAATACCATTATATAATTGGTTCTTGCTATCACATAAAGGCTACGAGGGTCTTGAGATTGTATCAAGCCTCAATTGACATTATCTGATATTATGGTTAACATGGTATCAAAGCAAGTTTAATCCCCGATCATCAAAACCTCTTTACCTCCCTTACCATAAAACCCTAAAACCCTATGACATGTCCAAAACTCTTATCTCCACCCATTAAATCCAAAAATCAAACACACAAAAGCAACTAGGAGGAGTCGGCAATCAGCACAGCATCGGAGGTTTAGCCGCAAAATTGTCCACGTGTGCATCACACAACACCCTCTGATGACCGACAACAGTCTGATTGGTTAGCTCGCCTTTTCATTGTGAAAGGGGTTTTGGTCTTGTTTTATGTCAAATCCAACCAAAACCTGGGTAACTTATCATTAGTAGTCTTTCATATGTTTTGAAGCATCGTTAGTAGTGTTACCGGCATTAGTCAACAAACTCGTCATATATACTATGAGTATGTCAACTTTGAAAAAATCATCGTATTTCACTTTTTTCCTTGAGTCAATAAAAGGAGAAATCTTTTATGTTAGTCCATACAAATATTTGGGGTCCAAGTCGTGTCAAATCCAAGTTGGATTCAATATTTCATAATTATTATTGATGATTTCTCTCAAATAACTCGGTTATATCTAATGAAACATCGTTCAAAGTTATTCTCTATTTTTTGTTCTTTCTATGTTGAAAATCAAAATCAGTTTAGTACTCGAATTAATATTCTTTCTAGCAATAATGCTACAAAATATTTCTCCAATTCATTCTCCATCTAATCGCAACAATAGGTTATTCAACATCAATCTTACCACCCACACACTCCTCAAAAAAATGGGGTAGTTGAGAGAAAAAATCCAACACATTGTCAAAATAGCTTGTACCCTGTTAATCCACATGATTGTACCCCAAAGTTTTGGAGGAGATGTTGTACTCACTGCATGTTTTCTTATCGAATGTCAATTTTTATGTTGACAGGTAAAACTCCATTCTCTACCCTCTTTCCCTACCAATATCATTTTTTCTATTAATCCTCAAGTATTCAATTGTGTTCGTTTTCTTCATCAACTTCAGCCTGTCACAAATAAATTAGACCTAAAAGCTATAAAGTGCATTTCTCTCAAATACTCTCATCTGCAAAAAAGGTACAAATGTTTCAGGCCTTCTTTTGAATCAATTTTTTGTGCCTGTTGGTGTTACATTCTTTGAAGAAACATAATGCTCAGTATGTCTCTATTGACAATGATGTGGGTCTGCCAATTCCCTTCATCCTTCCCAAACTTTTGCTCGTGAAAAGCTTCAAGAAGAATTGATTGAGACACCATATGTCAAGTTAGAAGGCCAACTTTTGGAAGGGTCTCAAGTGAAATATCTATATGACAAGCTTGGAGCTTATGATATGTATGCTCCAGCTTGAGGGAAAGTATTAGGAAAATTAGATCTATGTTAGGAAAAGTTATATCTATATGATTTCCTATTTATTCCTAACATCAGCTTTCCTTATGCAATTGGTATTTCCCTTATATAATTGGTTCTTACTATTATATAAAGGCTACGAGGGTCTTGAGATTGTATCAAGCCCTAAATTGAAATTCTCTAGTATTGTCTTTAACATGAACATTTGTGAGAATTGCAACCTTAATCTTTGACAAAACATGATAATACAACCAAGCAGTAGAACCAACAAAAACCATTATCCACAAAAGAACAATAAGATTCTTGCTAGACTATAAACTGACAAATTGGATGTTCAATATCTGGGCATACCTTGAGTAAAGTCTTGCCAAAACTTGCTTCCTCCACTGCAATTGTTTCCTTGATGTGTTTTTCATTCTGTTTGAGCTCTGGGAAAATATCACCCATCACTCTTACAACAACGCTAACAAGCCTACACCCGTGCAAGCATTAATGTCAAGCAATAACCCCAAAAAAAAACCTATAGTTAAAATATATAAGCACTGATGGTCACAAGATGACAATCTTTCACAGAGAGAATAAAGTAGAAACCTTTAAGAAATGAAGGCAACTTCACAAAAGTAAATGCAAAAATCACAAGTTTGACCTCCATTAATAAGCATCAAAAAATGAATTCTCTTTCTTACCCATTAAAGAATCCTTCTTGAGCTTTTAGAACCTCACGTCCGTACCGAACAGCTCGACGAAGGATACGCCTTAAAACATACTCACGACCCTCATTGCCTACTCAAAAGAAGTACATTTAACACATATATTTGCAAAGTATACACATGCACATGAGCAGATATAAGCTTGCTTATTTATTTGAAACCACAAGAACAAATAAGGGCTGAAGTACACCCAATATTAGACCTTTAACTACCTGGACAAGAACCATCAGCAATTGCAAATGATAAGGTCCTAATATGGTCAGCAACAACCCTATAAGCCATGTCAACGCCATCTACATCATCAGATCCAACCTTTCCAGTATAAGGTCGTGCCCCTGTTACCTACAGTTTCAGAAATTAGAGTTATCATGCAACCAAATAAGTCAACATTTTGCTAATAGGTTAAATATGAATATTTAATGAAGAAATCAGATAGGCTTTTAGACCATTCAAACACTACGTAACAATTGTCATAGCATTTTATCAGGAAGACAAACAAAAGAATTTACTGTGAAATAAAAAAGGGGAAAAGACAAAGCCGAAACTGTTGTGAAGGTATTAGTCAAATTTTCCAAATCAGAATATTTAATGATTGTTAAATGAGCAATGCCAGAAAAGGTACGATAAGTAATTCCATTAAGAACCTTACATGGTATTTTTTTTCTCTAACATGTTTAAACTTATTCAATAACCTTCAATTCAGTCATTATTTCATATCATCAACACAAAATATAACACAAAACATGAAAATAGAGAAATGGCACAAAGATTAAAAAAAAATCTCATGACGTTACCTGCTGGATAGCATCAAAAATTGGCATGAACACATCAGTGTCATAATTGCTCATTTTATTCTGAAGTACAGAAGTCAATCTTTCAAAGCCCAATCCAGTATCAACATGCTTTGCAGGCAGAGATTTCAAACTACCATCACTTTCCCTATTGAACTGCATAATAATATTTAAAAAAATTGTAAATTATAGTAGTTCAGGGTAGCTAAATCCTGCTAAGGCCACAAATTCTCAACCTAAAAGAAATGGTTCATTTAAATCAAGTTTTTATATCAATTAATTGACACCAAATCTGATGCATTGGTACAATTTAAGAATAATGATGCTATAAATTATAGACACTGTCAAGAAATATTACCTGAATAAAGACAAGGTTCCATATCTCAATAACTGTAGGATCATCGTTATTAACCAATAGTGCAGCATCACGATTACCAATTCTGTCGAAATGAATTTCTGTGCAAGGTCCACAAGGACCAGTGTCTCCCATCTCCCAAAAATTGTCCTATTGAAAGAATATACCCAAACAAAGAGAAAATAAATAATTATGACTTTATAATGCACAGTATACAAGAACAATAGTGATCATCTTAAATGTAACACAAAAATAACCAAGATGTCAAACAAAAGTAGGCTTCTTGCGTAAATTACCAAAACATTATCCTACAACCATATGAAAAGAAGCTACTGGTGGCCACTTTCTTCAACATTAATAATGATTAAAAAAAAGATAGCTATAAAAAGAATCCTCATAACAAGAAAATATAAGCAAAATCAAAACATCAAAGAACCATACCTTACAACCAAATGGCAGAACCCGTATAGGTGGCAAAAATTTGAGCCATATATCTCTTGCCTCAGTATCAGGAGCAAGACCAGCTTCCTCATCACCACCAAAATAAGTAGCATAGAACCGATCAGATGGCAATTTATACACCTAGGCGTCAACAACCCAAGGCATTAGCTTTGATTAAAATACGAGAGGTAAGAAAAACCTCAAAGAAAACAGAAGTAAGTAAATTAGCTAACAAAATAATCACCTTAGTCAGAAGTTCCCAAGCCCATTCAATTGCCTCGTTCTTGAAATAATCACCAAACGACCAATTTCCCAACATCTCAAAGAATGTATGGTGATAAGTGTCCTTACCAACATCATCAAGATCATTGTGCTTTCCACCAGCGCGAATGCACTTTTGAGTATTGCAAGCTCTAGTAAGCTTGCTTAACTGAGTGTTAGGGTCAACAGTTCCCAAGAATATTGGCTTGTACTGGTTCATACCTAAAAGCACGGCACGGCACTTCACGATCATTTCATTTACTCACAAACCAAACAGAAATTTGAATCACCAAAAAACGTGGAGAAAAAGAAAATAAACGACATATTACCAGCATTTGCAAAGAGCAGAGTTGGGTCATTAACGGGAACAACAGGACTCGATTTCCAATTAACGTGCTTCTTGTCCCCAAAGAACTTAAAGAAAGTGTCCCTCACTCTGTTCGCTGGCCACTCCACGTCCTGCGGATCAACCCCCGGCATGGCTGCGGCGACGGAAGTCGGCGGAGAGTGCGACGGACAAGGTGCAGATAACGAGGACGAGGAGAACAAGAAGTAGGTGCAAACCCTAGCCGCCGCTAAGGAGAGAGGAGAGAGTCGAAGAGAGGCGTTACTTCTTGGAGCACAAGCAAAGATTCTCTTCATTCATTGTTTTACGCTAACAGTTATCGAGGCCTCTTTGGTGTCTTGATCTTGAAGCTTATCGTCATTCCAATTTCGCATCTTCGATCAAATTTTTTTGTTGTATTTGTATTTTTTTTAATTAGAATATTTGGATTAGAATATTATAGTTTGCAATAAATCACGTCGGGCTTTATTTTCTTATTTTGACTAATTGATTAGGCAATCTACCTAAACCCTAATCGGGTTTTATTTCCTTACTTTGACTTAGATCTAATCTAAGGTCTTGCCTAATTGATTAGGCAACTTAAACCCTAATCAGGCTTTGGAAAAAATTGCAAAAAATTATATTTGCTAAATTAAGTCAGCGTATTTGATTCAAATTGGGTCGTCCATTTTAGAGTTAGAACCAAATCAACTCGAGCTTTTGTCCGTTGACTCAAGTCGATTTACCATCTTTAAATGAGACATATGCCTTTAGGTAAACCTAATTAAGTGAATTTACCTAAGCGATCTCTTTTTTTTTTAATGGTAAATAAAAGAGCTAACAACAGGATTAATGTGCCGAGTGCGACTAACACCCATGCGATCATCATTGAGAGTTGGCAGTATAACATCCGGGGTTGTTGAAAAACCACTATACCCGAAGACACCTCAGGTTTGATCCGAGCCATAGCATCCGTTGTAGCGTTTCCCCCCTAAAAACGTGATGAAGCTTGACTTACCAACTGCGGGACATCAGCTCCCGAATGCTGCAGATGAGAGCATTGTCCGTACTCTTCTAAATAGGGTTATTGAACCATTGAATCACCGACATGTTATCACCCTCAACCTCGACCTTGTTGATGCTCATACTTCAAGCGATTTGCAATCCATCGAGCAGCCCCCACAGTTCCGCATTTGTAACCGAACAGAATCCAAGATTGTGAGCAAAACCGACCAGCCACGAGCCATTGAAGCTGCGTAAGACACCACCCGCAGCAGCAGCCCCAGTCAACAGATCAACTCCATCCGCAATCTCTTTATATACTAATCTACTTTTTTTAAAAGAAAGAAAAGGGTCTTTTTTATTTCTGTTTTTTCCTTTATTTTTTATTTTGGTTGCTAAAAAGAAGAAAATAATTACTAAATCATGTTTATTTTGAAATTGTTGCGTTTTCTTAATTTTCAACAATTAAAACACAATAATAACAGGAAAAATATTTTATTTCTTCTCTAATTGTGGCATCAAGTTGTGAAAATAGGAAATTTTTATTGCCAAAGTGAAAACTATACTTAACACATGTTCTATTGATCATTTTCTTCATTAATGGAGATGGCTGCTCTTTGACATGAAGGCTGACCATTTCTTTCTCGTTCATTGAACTAAGCTGATGGTTGATCCCCATCTTGCGGGATACTATTGCCCTCCTTTCTCTTTCTTTTTTTTTTCCCTCTCTCTCTCCCTCTCTCTCTCTTATTGATGGAGTTTGATTTTGATTACGGAAAATAAAATTTTGGACAAAAAGGTACGTGACATGTGAAACTTTCTATTGAAATCAATTATCCTGCTTTTATTTTCATGTATCTTAACGGATGGATGGATGATTTTAAGCATATAAAGACGTACGAAAATAAGACCAACCACCCTCTAAATTAAGTAAGTGTTGAATATGATTTCTCAAAAGTGGAAGGTTTGATTTTTGTGTGGAATCACGATTTTGAGCAAGTCATTATAGAATCTGATAGCCTAGAGGCGGGGCGGATGGTGACTTGTGGTGTTATCTTTTCACATCCCCTGTCTATTTTGATTGTGGATATTCAAGCTTTACTTGCTAGAAATTAGAGTTGCTCTATTAGGCACGTGCTTCGTAAAGGTAATTTTGCAGCAGATTATTTGGCTAAATTAGGTCATGACGTTACTTCTGATTTTTAAGTTTGGGATGATATTCCTGACGCTCTCTCTTTAATTGTATAGGTTGATGCTTGTGATATTTCTTTTATGAGGTAGTTTTAGTTTTTCTTAATTGTAACAAAAAAAAAAAAAGTGGAAGGTGACTGAGAGAAGGTTTTGCCTTCGGATCTTCTTCCCAAGAAGGCTCTCGCAATAAGTTGATGTATAATTAACACCAAAGTCTCTTCTTATAAACAATAATAAAAGAATCGAAACAAAATAAAATAAATAAATAAAGTAAAAATCGAAATAAGAAAAGAAGTATTGATTATGCGTATTATAAGCATTATGAGTAAAATTATAGAAGTTAATAGTTATACTATTGTTTGGTACTAAGTATTAAGAATGGTAATAATTTTTTTTACTTATGTTTAATTATTATGTGATTAATTTTGTAAATAATTAATTAAAATGTTATATTATTATTAATAATTAAATTTTTATTTAATAAATAAATAAATAAATTTTAATGATTCAATAAATTATTGATTTTTAAATAATTGTGTATGATTTTTCTTATAAAATAAAATTAAAAAACCATAATGAACTTATTTTACGATATAAAATCATTGAAATAAAATAATGAGCAATGTTGATAAAAATATGAATATGTTTGTATACAATAATAATTGAGAAAAAAAGAATTTATCGTAAAAATAAAATAAATAAATTATACCGACCAAAGAGCAAGAGCGAATAGAGAGTTTCAATTAAGACGAAACACAAAGAAAAAGATAAGAAAAAGAAGTTATGTTGAATAAATACGAGAGAAATATCTTTACTCATATTTAACTATTATATAATTTTGTACATAATTATTTTAAAAATTATAAATAATTAATAAAAATTTTCAATTATTTATAAAATTATTCATTTTTAAATAATTATCAAACAAATAAAATAATTATTAAAGAAATTAATATAAAAGATAATTTTGATGATAATATTACGATAAACATCAATATCTTAATAATAATTTGATAATATTTTAATAATATCTTTAATCTCTTATTCATGATTTCTCATTCCAACGAATACTCACACCCCTCCTTAGGAATAAAAGTACAGGATTATTTAAGATTCATTCTAATTTTGTCATTCCCTATTTATTTGCTACTGGTAACTAAACAATTAAAAGTTAGAATTGTAAGTTGCATTTCTATTCCGACATCTTTATTATTGGTTGCTAAATAAGACCTAAGTGTTGTTTATATTTACAAAGCTAATGTTATTTTGTTCTTTTTGTTTTCTTTAGGCATTATAACTTGTAGTGTTAATAAGGTTAGGGAATATGTTGTGAAGTGTCAAATTTGGAAGAAATTTCCTATGCTATTGGTCATTTGATCGATTTATTTATATTTACTTCTGTAAAGGCCACTAGTTTGCTGCCTTTGCTAACTACTTTTCTTAATCATTAGTGTCATTAGTTGGGGAGTACAATAGTTCCTTTTTTTTGTAATTAACGGAGCCTAGACCCGAGGAAAAAACTATAGATGAGTTACACGAGGTAGATAAACCCTAACTGAGTCTGCTAACAGCAAAGGAGAAAGTCCCTCAACAATCTTGTGAAACCAATGAACTCCTAAAGGCAAGCTATAGCTATAATTAGTTAACCAATCCACACAACGATTACCCTCTCGATCAAAGTTATGAATACTGTACCGGGTTCAATACCGGATTGAACTCTGAAACGGAACTGTACCGGTACCAAGTACTGTTTTGATAAATTTTTTAAATTTATGAAATAGTCCCTAAAATTTTTAAAAATTGCAAAATAGTCCATATTGGTATATTATATAGTTGTACTGTATACTTTACTAGTTTACTG
>JAOSBP010000150.1:11650-22164 GCA_027563825.1 Erythroxylum mucronatum
GTTCAGCAATTGCAAGTTACTCCCTTGAAAGATCTCGATCGTTGTCGGCAAGCCTTCTTCAGCTTACATGTTGAAAACTGAGAAAACAAAGAAAAAAGAAAACTCTGCAAGCTCAATTTCTTCCCATATTGCTTAAGTTCAACACAATTATGTCTTTTCACTTAAAAAAAGGTACCAGTACTCGGCTTGATTAGCGTTATAAAATACAGGCAGATAACAACCTCGTAATTCAGTGACCATGTATTAAAAGATAATTAGTCATTTACGCAATTGATGACCATTTGTATAGCCACCGACTGATGACCATTTGTTTAGTCACCGACTAATTACCAAAGTAATCAAAGAACGCCAATCATGTGCCGTTATTAGACTTGTCGTACGTACGGATTGTGCTCGGATAAAATCCAATTCAACGGAGCGTCTTTTACTGGGAACCGTAGGAGTAGGAATAAGATAGAGAGTAACTTTTCAAAAGCTAGCCGTCTTTGACTGTTTCCCTGCGACGCCTTACCTACCTATAAGAAACTCTTTTGCCTTAAAATACTGACATATAAACCATACAACTAAGTCGGAACACAACCAAGAATCATCCAGTTTGGAAGCGTCAACTGCTTCAAGCAACAACTATGTGTCAAAGACTTCATTATCAGTTATTTTTTATAAGATATGAGGTGACTTACTTTCATCGCTAGACCCTGTAATATTAAAAACCGCTGCCTCGTGAATTGAAGACATGGATAGGATAGCCTTCATTTGTATATATACACTGCGGTCTGTGGAGACTTGTCGAGTGTTTTTTTTTTAGTATATAGTACCTAATTAATTAGATAACACAAAAATTAGCCTGGACTTATGAAACGTGAACAAGTTTTCTTGGCTTCCTGATTTGGTCTACGTGTCGCCGGACCACTAGTTTTTAGAAAGTCTAATTTTCATTTAGAAATTTTCATGCTACCTTACGATATAGTAATCCGGTACAGCTATCAGTCATCTACACGATCACTATGACTAGTCCGTTTGCTGGGGCCATTTCGTTATGGAATTTCAAATGTTCATTAGTTTCTATTTTAATTTTTAATTTTAATTTTTTATTTCAAATTTAGTAAAAAATATGTTTGTTTAAATTTTTAATTTTAGTTTCTTTCAGTTTTTAAAAATTATAACGACCATGAAAAGTAATTTTTCATAGATTTATTATCATTTAAATATATATTTTTAATTTTTAATAAAAATTATGAATAAGTTAATTCAATATTATATATTTAATAAATTAAAAGTAATTATCAATAAAAATTATGAATAATTTATTTTTATAATTAAATTATATGTAATTAAATTTTAATAATTATTAATAAATATAATTAAAATTTAATAATTATTAATAAATATTCAATTAAAATTTGATTTAATAATTAAAATGTATTTCAAATAAATATTAATTTATAATTAAAATTTTGATTTTTAAATTATTTAATTTATTAAAATAACATAATTTTATTAATAATTTATTAACAAATATTATATGAGATTAAATAAATTTATTTATTTAAAAATAATTTATCTTTAAATTTTATCTGATATGTAATTATTATCAGCGATAAAAATATAATTACATTAACATTAACCATCAAATAAAATTTTGTTTTTATTTAAAAGAAAAATTAAAAAACTGAAAATTAAAAAATAGAAATAAAACCAAACTAAGTTTCAATAAAGGGCTAAAGTGAATGGGCTTCGAGTCCTTTGTTTGGTTTCATTTTTCTGGTGAAATTTTCAAAAAATAACCATCAGAAAAATATGCTTGTATCAGCTACAGCGATCCTTATAAAGTATTGAGATGTGAGATTGCATGTCAGGGCCCACCGCTGCATGGATGGCTCAGCAATCACCATGTCTGGGGATGCCAACCTCGCCTCCTCGGTATCTGTAACAAGCTTTAACAAACCATATCGTCTGCTTATGATAAACATCCAGAAACTGATTACAATATTATTTCAATAAAGAATACAGGGAGTCCTGCGAATTTGTCCTTTTGTTTGAATTCTTATAGTTTTGAAGCCATTCTCACTTGGCCAACGGTAAAATGTACAACCCGTTGGGAAATTCTAAAAAGCGTCATCTGAATTTATCATGTATTTCCACCTGAAATTGGTTTGAAATGGTAATGATTGCTAGGACCAGAAAAGGTTTGCCAGAGACGAGCCTGCAAATAGTACACAGCTTCTCAAGGTCCCTTTGTTCTCATCTCCCATGTCTGATGACCTTAAATGCTAAATTGTAAATAAGAAGTTACCACAAGATAACATAATGCACCGGTTATAGAGCAAAGAGGGAGCACTAACCCCAAGTTTCACCAACACTCTTTTGATTCTTCACAGGACTGATTCCGTAAAAAGCCAGTAATGGTGAGGCTGACATGTTCTTGCCACTTATACGGCTCCTCGTTAGACAAACATTGACAATACTTATTTTTTTCCTTTTCGAGCAAGAAATCTATCCCGAGCTGCCTGGATCCTATTTTCACGGTCATCAGGAGCCTCAGTTACACCGAGCTTCTCTTTATCTGACAGATTCGAGTGCTTTCCATCATTTCCCTCTCTGATACTTCGACCTCCACTGCTCAAGGAAAAGCAAAAGCCCAAAGCTCAAGTTTGCTTACACTTCTTGGCAGAAGTTACTTTCAATGAAATCCACTTACCTCAGTTTGTTAATATTCAGTTTCTCAAGCTTCTTCAAAACCGGAACGACCCATTTCATCTCTACAGCACATACATTGCGCATGTATGGTCGTGGGGTGGCAATGAGCTCGTGGTACACAACATAGTTTGGGTACATCCCATAATCATCTGTTTTTAGAGCAGAAGATGGATGCACCTGACATGACAAATAATGAAACTAGAATTAAGCTTCAAATATAGTAAGCCACATCCATTTGATTCAATAGCTTTCTAAAATTGCAGCTCTGCTTTTCTTCTTTACTCGGGATATTATTTTCTGAGAATATGAGCACAATCTAGCAAACCAAGCACAATTTGCTATTAAAAAGAATGAACTAATAGAATAGATATTAGGTGCTTCAATAATTTGCTGTAATTTAAATATTCAATACCTGAACTAATTGGTGTTTGAAACCAATAGTTCTATACCCATTATGTTGAATCATTTTCTCGGCAAGCATACTCGCATAGCCTACACACAAAGCCTTCCTCAAAGTCTTATAATCACGCTGGCTTTCTTTATCTCTTTCACTTGATCGTACATCTAATGATCCTAAGTCAAAGAACAATATGAGTCATTAGAGAATGGAAACAGAGGAAGACTCCTAAACATGTCTGCAAGTAAATGAATCCAGAGGTGATAAGAGGCATAAGGAAGAAGGTTTTCTTTCATTCTCATATTGAACAATAACAATCTTCAAGTTCTATGATGTCACAAGGAAATCCTTCTGTTCTCTAACTAGACTGACTTGCAATAACCAATAACAGTGTTTATTGTCTTTTATCTCAGAAATTTGTCAAGAAGGATTTAGTTGAAGGATAAGGTGCAACATAAAAAGCAAAGAAAAATGCCCAACGCAAGTAGCCTTGACACAAATATCTTAAGAACAATTTCCGTCCAGCAGAGGACAAAATGAACATGAAAAGAAATATTAAAAGTAAAGCGTTATCAGTGTCATCTGATAAGATGACAATGCTTAGTTATTGCATATTAAGTACTAACCCTTTGCTATTTTCTGCATTATCTGGCACAATTGTTTCCGAACATCTTTGACAAATTTCATTCCCCGCACCTTCAGCAAGAAAATTCAATAATGTACCACAGCTAAACGTAGCACGTGTAAACCAAAGATGTGCTACCAAATGAGCTCATAACTGTAAATCAAATATTTTCATTTGCAAAAGGCACTAGACAAGTAGATCCACTCCATTAGCCTACGAAAAGAAACGATTATCTCCAAAAACTGCTATAGAGGTAAACCATGTTTTATGAATTGACCATGAGATCTCAGACTAGAATAATTTAGTGTAGCTCAAGTCATAATTTTGCAGCAGATTGTTTGGCTAAATTGGGTCATGGCATTACTTGTAACTTTCAAGTTTGGGATTCCTAACGCTCTCCTTGATTATATGGATGCCTGTGGTATTTCGTTTATGAGATAGTTTTAGCTTCTTTTCGTTGTAACAAAAAAAAAAAAAAAGATCAGTGCTTTCTTAAACAGAATAAGTTACCCGCAAATCATTATCTTTGCACCAACCAATGTCATAGTCATTTTGATCCCACCGCTCAAAAATCTGTAGCAACTGGATATGGTCACCCCAACCAGAACCATCAGGGAGCTCCAATGAAGTGTGTTTCCTCTTCTTTTCATTGCTTCTGGAGCTGCAATGAAAATAATGATCTAATTGCTATAACAAGAAATTCCCAGGCATATTTCTCAAAAAAAAAGCCCCCCAGGCATTCAACAAATTTATAGTCAAACTCACACATGCACTGATCTTTGAGCAGGAAGTATTGGTGTTTCTGCCGATAACATTGCAGCAACAGTTAAAGCCTGAGATAAGCAACCATTCTCGTTTGCCTCCATTAAGGTTCTTGAAAGTGAAGGTTCTAGTGGAAGTTCTGCACAAGATCAGTACAATCATCAGAATTATTATTGATAATGTCATGCAATCAATATCATATAATTATAATGTTATACAACATTAGGCAAAAGAACTTTCTCTGACTTCTCCGCATAAACTAGTATGCAAAACATGATCATCAAGCAATAGTGGGCTGCAATATCAGTGAAGATGACAAGCACTCAGTAAGAAATGGATGTTAGTTTGGTATAAGTTCATGGAAACTGAACCACTAAGAGGATGCTTACAAGAATACGACTCCACAAGTTTAAAGAAATGTGAATCATGTATATCTCCCACAAGTGATCTGATTGGCTGTTGGATTTACGAGCAAACAACAAAAGTATATTAAGTGTAATAGATTAGATGGAATAGGATTCCTCTCAAATTATCCAATGAAGCAACATCAGCATTGAGCATACCGTGGATATAGTATGTTACTATGTTTATTGGCTGAAAAGCAGGAAAGGTGGATATAGCGCTATGCAAAGGTGAAAGTATAAGAGGTGTCAGATGCAAAGTGGACATAGTTACTGCACACAGTAAATGGAATGGAAATGCAATACCAGCCATTGATCGTCCAAGACTTGAGATTGATCCATCTGCATCGATTGCATCAATGAGATATAGTTGTTTTAGAGCATCTTCAAGTGATTCAGCTGCAATAAAGCCATGAACTCACCCACATATTCTAGTCCAGCTCTAATAAACTAAAAGAAAGCAAAAATAACAAATACTTACATGAAGGAGGGTCAAGAAAATCAAATTTTAAAATGTCAATATCAGGGAGATCCAAGGACTTCAAATAAAGAACACTTCCAGCAAGTGATGATCGCTGTATCTCAGGAACAGTTACATCTAGGAATTCTTCCTGGTAAACCTGAGAAGGGTATAAGCGATAGCATTTACCAGGATGAGTTCTTCCTGCTCGTCCTGCACGTTGATTCGCTTGTACTCTGACCATATCAACCAAATAAGTTAATATCAGATCAATATTAACCATTTCATAATATCAGATCAATGTTAACCATTTCAAGTATGACATGTTTAAGTTTACATCCAGTTAGTGAACTTAGAGACCAACTTCTATTCTGTAAATAGTTTGTAAGAAATTGTAGAAAACTTACTCCCAATCAGAAATCATATCCCCATACAGACTAGAGTTATGGGGATAATGAAGAGCCATATTAAACAGAAACACAACCCTTGCATGCAATATCACAATGTCAGAGATATTGATGATAGATTTCAAGTATGGCACCAAAATGCAAATCACACATTTAGAAAAGGTAAAGGTTACTAGTATGCATGCGAGGAGCTAGATAGAGCTCAATGGGGTCAGCTGTGCCCAGTAGTTCAAGTTGGATATACTCTTCTGACCTTTTATATTTATTTTGCCTATATACTTTTAGAGGATCCAATTTACAGAAAAACTTTAACTTTCCCCACTGCCTTCATTTGACTTTTGTGCACTAGATATATCTAAAGATTATGCCCCCAATGAATTGTTTTTCTAGCTCCACCTCTGCCAATATGCATTAATCACCAGTATGGCTGAAAGCATTAGTTATGTCTATACTAAATACCTAAAATTAACAAGTGAAACAATACAAGATGATGTGATCCATAAGAAGATATTATAACAGGGCGACTTACCTAAGACTTTAGTTAGTCACCTACATAGAGTCAGTTACATAACAACAAACAAATGAGTTGGCAAAAAATGAGAAGTTGCAAATTTATTTGGATAAAAACAATTGCATGAACAATGCTTTATATATATTCTGAAACATATGATAGATGAAAGCATTGGCTGCTTACTTGCTAATTTGAACAACATCAAGGGAATACATGCCAGAGGATGGATTGTATTGTCGTTGCTTTACATAACCACAATCAATAACATAGCTGTAATCACATGCAAGGCGCACCAGTTAGAAACAGTAAAAGAAGGTAATTAAATTAGAACATAGCAATCCTGGATTTCTAAGCTCAAATAGGATGACGATTTAAATTCCCTCAATGAACACAAGAAACAAACGATCAGCTATTGTGCAAGTATCAAGTCTCCTTACACAACCCCATCAATGGTCAAAGAAGTTTCGGCAATGTTTGTAGAAACAACAAAACGTCTACAATTTGAAGGTGGAGGACAAAATACACGAACCTGTAAGGTCATAACATGAACTATCAAGGTTATTTGTAATGGAATTTTCAGCATTATGTAGTGAAAAACTTAAGACTGACCTGCTGTTCAGGTGGTAAACTACCATGAAGGGGGAGAACTATTGCATCCAAGCAGGAACCTTCCTCCAGGTTCTGAACTTTCTCCTCCAGCTTTCTAACCAACTTTTCTATGTCATCCTGCACATGAAACAATCTTACTTTGGCAATCAATAGAACTATATCACAACTATCTTAAGGTAAGTCTGAGCAGAATTTAGTAAATATACGCAATTCAAGCTTACCTGTCCAGTCATAAAGATTAAAACATCACCCTCTGGTTCCCGAACATGTATATCTGCAAGGAACAATCAACAAAAGCAACCTTACAAATAAGTTAACCAATGAAAATAATGTATTCAAGTGTAACTGTTGCTTCCAGTATTGAATTGGTAAGAAGTTGCACAAAAACACGAGAAGACTGCGGCCACAAACCAAGGTTGATTGAGTTACATGTCTAGTTTATAATGGTAAATCATATGCCAGGAGTCAGAAGGGTTTAAGAACGGTGTGAAAACTGCCAAAATTATGCATTTTCATTGTACTTATCAAGCAATTGGTCATCGGTTTACTGTTGACTTCTAATATGCAATACATAAGGACTAAAAATCTGAATTGAAGTAGGCAAGAGGTAGAAGCGCATGAAAATGACTAATTAAGCTAATGTTCTGCATATTTGCTAAATTAAATATACGTCAACTAATGCCATTAACATCTATACCAGAGAGCAAACTCATACTGGATAATTTAACTTATTTAAACTGTTGATTCCTATTTGCCACAAATGCTTATACATTGCACTGGGGAAAGGTGGAGATGTTTAGAATTAACTGTCAATTTCTCATAGGTTTGTTCATCTTCTAGTCAGGCAATTAGCAGGATTTTGATTATGAAACAAATGAAATCATTCAGAAAATTACAGAATGAAACACATAATTGTATAGATCGGAAACAGAAAATGAAATCATACCAATAGCTGTTTTCAAAGAAGACTCGAGATAGCTTGTAGGACGCTCCCTACTATATAGTATTTCCACAGGATACAACTTTCCAGGAACATTCAATACGGGGCATTCGGAAAAGAATTGTGAAACTTTTTCACCATCTAGAGTCGCCGATGTAATGAGAACCTTCAAGTTTGAGGGCCGCAATTTAATCAAGCGTTTCATCAGTCCCAGTAAAATGTCCCTAAGAAATAACGCATCTGTGAATAGAGTCCAAAGACAAAGACTTGTAGACATCACGGTGTTGATAATTACAGAGCAATCACTCCAACCGACATCTTACGTGTTCAGACTCCTCTCATGAGCTTCATCCAAAATGATCACCGAGTATTGATTAAGCTCCGGGTTAGACAGACTTTCACGGAGTAGGACCCCATCGGTAAGGTATCTGAATAGTTCAATAATGTTCTAGTGAAATGGTAAAAACATGGCACAACGAAAAAGAAACTGAAACAAAAACAAAAGGTAACGTCGAACTAATTACTTAATCCGAGTTAAATCAGAAGTTCTATCTTCGAACCGAATAGCATAACCTACTTCATCCCCAAGTTGAATACCAAGCTCCTGAGCCACTCGTCTGTAACCGTTTATAAACAAACAGTCAATTTTCAGTTTCAGTCAAAGTCAGGAGTCAGGAGTCATGAATCTTCTAAAAGTCGACAGCAAAACCCCAAATTCCAAGGGCCACCAAACAGAGTTATATTATACCTAGCGACCGAGACGGCGGCGACTCTGCGAGGCTGAGTGACGCCGATGACTCCAGATTTAGTGTAACCCCTACGGTGAAGAATCTGAGAGAGCTGCGTGCTCTTACCAGAGCCAGTCTCGCCGATAATCACTGTTATTGGATTATCTTCTACTGTCTTTATAATCTGTTCTTCGAACTGGACAATCGGGAGATTCGCCATTGAGGACCAAAGCAAAGCTTCAATCAAAACTTCGAAGAATGCTAAATTTTCTGGAGCGTTTTGGGCGATTGGCAGCAAGCAGGTGATGCTGCAATTGGCTCCAATTTGGGAAATTATGAAAAATAGAAATAAAAAATCATTTTTCCTTTTGACTAGATTCATTTGCTGAATTCATTGTCACTGTACGGCACCCTATTCCAAAGAGGTTGTGTGCGACAGCCTGCCACAATGGGCTATCGATCACTGCGGTCCGATTCGTTTCTTATGATTCTTGGTTACATCTTCAGGCCCAAATCTGGCTCTTAAATTGAGGTAATGATCCGTTTTCTATTTAAATCAACTGATATTACTCTGTATTAATTTGTTAATTAGTTTATTCGATATACATAATTTGCAATTTATTATATATTTTCAATTTTTACTCAATAAATAAATAAATATATACATATATGTAAGCAATTACAAATAAAAAGATAATTTCTACTAACTTTCAACACTAATTTTCCTTATGTAACTTATATAAATAATAAATATAAAATAATTATTGTGAAGAAATATTCATAATAATTAGCTCGGGACAGTTTATTTGTAAAAATGTATATATGATCAAAAACGAACCCCACTTAAAATCAGGTCAAGTTATAATTATTCACGTTAATTCTCTAATAATAAGATCAGCTAAGCCTTATTTTGGCCACCCCAAGAGCAACAGTTCATAGTTATTATGGAAAAATCGTTTACGAAGGAGATATATTAGTTATATTTATATATGAAAAATCAAGATCGGGTAATATAACGCAAGGTTTTTCAAAAATGAAACAAGTGTTAGAAGTGTGTTTAGTTGATACATTTTAGATAAACCTAGAAAAGAGAATTGAGGGTTGGTTTAAGTTACACTTCTTTTTACTAATTAACTTTTTTTTATAACTTACTTATTTTAGTCATTCAAGTCAATACAATAATTTTTATTTAATTGGTAAGAATTATAAGTCTCTCATGATATTTTAAAATCATTGTAAAAGATATTTTATTTTTATAAATTATATACAAAAAATCTTATGATGTTAAAAGTACGAGAAATGAAGTTTTTATTAAGTTTTATTGAATTATTTTAATAAAATATGTTACTAAAATTAAATAAAAATCAATTACATAAAATTTATTACGTGCTTAATAGTTATATAACAATTTGTATTAAACTAATTTGACAAGTGTTTAATTATGAGGTTACTCTTCCTTCCTCCAAATCTTGTGTGACATCGTGCATCTAACAGCCTTTACATAGTTGATGCATATAGTGTGATTTTCAATCCTTTTCCTGTTGTTAAAAACTCTTTCATGTTTAAGACTCGTTTATTTACTATTCTCGACACTTTTTTTTTGAAACGGAAGAACCCGCAGCTGTTGTCATTTCAATGCACACTGGGTAAACTTTCAAATTGACGCAATAGCTTACAAATCATGCCAACTGAGTATTTCGTATTAAACAAGCCCTATACAGCATACTCGATTGAGAGAGTTTAGGTAAGGAGATTTGAGCACAGGACATTTTAGCCTTATATCTCCTACTCAACCAACTCGACCATCCCTTTGAGACCTCGACACAATAATGCTGATAAGCTTAATATTGTTATAAAAGATAGAAATAATATGGTGTGCCACTAATTGTAGATGGTTTGATTTTACCTACACATATGGAGTAGATGGTCACATGTATATTGGATGGTTTGGTTTTACCTACACATATGGAGTAGATG
>JAOSBP010000153.1:0-11259 GCA_027563825.1 Erythroxylum mucronatum
TCGGGAATGTCCCGGGAACAAAAATTTTTGTTTTCCGCTGCCTGAACATATGATGTTCGTCCCGGGATTTTCCTACAGTAACCAGTACTCTATCTTCTCTAAGAGAGTTCTCATTTGCCAACCTTAAAATAGGAATGCTATCCTTCATGTCTTTGGAGATGTCCATACTTACACACATTCAGGCAAACCCAACCCTTTTCCTCATTGTTGTGTTCTCATCCATACATAAAGGTTTCCGCAAAAAGCTAGCTAGCATATTCAATCCTTCAGTTGTCCAATATTCCAATGGAATATTGTGAATGTTGACCCATAACAAAATGTTTTTTACCTTAAATTTTTCAATCTCCATTCTCGACTGCCATCTTTTTAGAAAGAGTGGAAGTTGTGAGACATGCCAAGGACCCTCTTCAATTATTTTGTGAGCTTTTGTTTTGGAGGAGAAAGTGAAGATAATATTGTATTCCTCTGTGAGCATAACCTCCAATAAGCCTCTCCCTTTCCAATTCCTTTGAGTTCAAGCTTGAATCACCAGAAAGGCTGGTCTTTTATCCATAAAAAACCTAACTAGAGTGGACTCCCAAATTTAGCTCCTTCCTATAGAGTTTCCAAAGGAGGAGCTACTATGAGTTTCCCTTCCATTTCCACTGGAGGGCAGAAAACCAAAGAGGACTCATTCTTTTCTCCAACAACTTGTTTCCATGTCCTTCTAGCTCTTAGAGAGGATGCTCCTTCTGCAGGGTCTCGTTTCAGTGGAGGAGGAGGTTCAGTAGTGGGATGGTTTGTTTTAGAGAATGAATGGGAGGAGGAAGACTGAGTAGAAGAAGCTTTGGCTGGGGAAGAGATAGGTGGAGGAAAGGGGTTGGGAGTTGCAGAGGAAGATGGGGAATGCAAGGGTAAAGGGGGAAACTCAGAAAGTTTGGGAAGAAGCTGTTCAGTCATAGAGGAGAAATTTCTAGATTAGGAAAGGAGGCTACTTTTCAGAATGCAATGCAGGAAAAGTAGAGCATGTAAAAGGAAGAAACAAAGGGCGGAAAAAGTGGAACTAAAAAGAAAAGACTGCAGTGCCCTTTGAGCAAGGCAGTTGCAGATGGAAAAAGGGGAAGGAAGATGGTGAAGGATGGAAGAAGAGAAGGCAGGAATGTAGGAATGCAGGAAAATAAAATGATGTTTGGGAAGTTGGTTAGTGAGAAGAAGGAGGTTCTCTCTCTAACCTATTCTTTGGTCCGTGTGGTATGTTTTCCTAAAGTTGTACAACTGCAATTTGAGTTTTCAATTTGTCTTAGGGAAGGATCAAAAAATAATTTAATATCAAATCCTATTTTATTCTTATGAAATATAGATATTCTTAAAAATTTTCCAAAATATTCAACGAGACTTGTGTAAACAAAGTGGTGTTTGATGATTAGTTGAAGTTTGTTCAAATAATGAAATTTTTATGTTGGTTGAGTTTTTTTATTTCATTCATAATGGTATGATTGATTTAAATCTTGGAAAAGATTTCTTTTAGTTTTTGACTGGCCATAGTATGCCTAACATAGTTGGTTTGAGTTTGAACATTGAAGCGTTCTGTCACAAGAATAATATAATTGGTTTAGCGTTTTCCTTATTAGGTAACAGCTTATTAGTTGTTTGGCATCTTATCTTTTTTGTTTTGGAAAATATTTGGTATCTGCCCTTATTGATCAAGTTTTGGAAATTCCATTTTTACTAGGAGTAGTTATTCCCTTTGGGATCTATCTTGATCTTTACAATTAAATATTTGTCAAGAATAATCTTTTTCTTTCACAAATTTAATAAACACATTAATTTTAAAAAATGTATAAAATGTATAAAATAATTGCTTAAGTCAACTTCGAAGTTAGTTAGGTGTGGCTGAAAAATTAAAAGCTTTAATGCATTGCCGGTCCAAGGATAGAAAAATGAAAAGTATGACATGGGTAAGTGTCCGCAGCTATTTCTTGGAAGCACTTCCAAAATTATTTCTCGGAAGTAAAACATTCATTGTCCCATGAAAAATTAATATTCGATCTTGAGAGTAATTTTCATTAGGTACTCATTCATTGTCCTGACCTATGAAGGTTTGTAGTATTAATTGTTAAAGATACATAAAGTGTAAAAGATTTGACAAAGTAAGTTTAACATTATAAATTACTCAAAACCGAGATGAACAAAACAAAACAGCTGTGATTGGTGGAGTGGTTGATGCTTGGGAAGCAAGCCACTTATAGATAGAAATGGCTGAATTAGCCTATTATACATTTTACTTTGTAGAGGTTAATGGAAGATTTGAAGTCTTCATAGGTCTCTTATTTCAAGCGTCCATGACGTACAAATACTACGACAATCAATTGATCAAAGACTTGGCTCGTTTTGCGTAAATCATTTGCCTTCATCCTGTAGAAAAATTGTTTATTATATTATTGTAGTAGTTGTGTTGTTTTGTGGAAGAAGATGACCGACTCAGAAATTTGAGGTTTTCATGTTCCACGTCGAAGAAAATTTAGATTTTGAATACCTCTCGGAGAAATTTTATCATACTACATTAACATAAGCAATGAAGTACTTCGAATTTGTTTATTTGTTTATCACCTACCATAGACCTGGTCAAAATGACCAAGTGAATCTACTTGTTAATTTACGCCCCTCTTATGGTATATAAACTTGAGAGCCTCAAACATGATTACATAGTTAGTAAAGGTTTTGGTGCCTTGCTATCAATAATTGATGCAATTAGTGCATAAATCAATAGGTTATATAATAAGCATAGATCTCAAATTTTACTTTTTGTTTGTATTATGTTGTATTAGCCAATTCTTATAGTTCTAGGATGACAATTACATCTGTTGAGGAATCATTCCACGAAAACTCGTAGCATTAGATGGTGAATTATTTTATTCTTAAACCTTTTCTGTAAAAGATTAATTAAACCAAGAGGTTAGTTGGATAATAATTAAACATTAAATAAAATTGAAAGATAAATTATTTTCAATTAAATAAGTTTATTTTCATCTCTTATATAATATTTATTAATAAATTTATAAAATAAATAATTTAAAATCAATTTAAAATTTTATATTTATTTTAAATATATTTGAATTATTAAATCAAAATTTATTTGAAATATATATATTTTGAAGATATTTTATATTTAATTATATTTAATAATAATCATTAAATTTATTTTATTTTGTTTAATTACAAAAATTATATTAACTTATTCATAATTCACATTGATAATTAGTTTTAGTTAATTAAATATATAATATTAAATTAAACTATTCATAATTCTAACTAATAATTACTATATTAAATAATTAAATAATATATATTTGTTTATAGTAAATCGGATTATAAAAAATGCAAACAGAAAACAAAAAATTACATTTTATGGCTTTCATAATATTTGAAAACTGGAAGAAATCAAAATCCAAAACAAAAACCAGAGAAATCAAACAAACAAGTTTTTCTTTACTAAATTGAAAATGAAAAAAAACTAAAATTAAAAATAGAAATAAACAAGCTCTAATTTAGTAAAATTTGAGGTTTCTTTGATTTAGTAAAATTTGAGGTTTCTTTGTAATTAACACATAATTTTATGACTTACTATGAAAAGATATCATCTTGTACTTTAATTTCGTTAAATAAATATCTTAAACTTGTCAATTATAATAAGTAGTCGTGACACTAAGATAAATATAAATTAGGATACTTTATTATAAAAATTTTAGATGATGTCATATTGAACCCATGTATATATTTAAATATTTTAATTTATAATTTTATATAAATATTCTTTTATAAAAACATCACTTTTTTTAAATTTTCACATAAGACGACTCAATTTAGCTCAATTTGTGAAATATTCTTAATATTAGGGTAATAATTTTACTAATTTGTCATGTAGCAATAAGATATTTGTATTTTATCATAGTACATTAATTTGAGGTAAGTAATGAAGTACTTCAAATTTGTTTATTTTTTTTTAATGTAAACAAAGCTTCACCTACCATAAACTTGGTCAAAATAACTAAGTAAATCTACTTGTTTATGAAATAGTTCTTAACATTATGCATTTAATAAGTATGAATTCTTAGTTTTATGGTAACTGATATTGTACTAGATGGGAGCGCATACATATAGGTTTTCTACTTAGATTTTGGTCTAGATGCTTCTTTTCTCTTTTGAAAACATACATCATCGTATTAATAATTGAGAGCTTAAAAGAATTTAACAAATGTAGCTCTTCAAGCACAAATAACAATGGCAGGAGGTATTTTGTTTCTTCCGCATTTATTTTATTTATGTTATTCTAAAGTATATTATTGTTGAATATATGTTAGAATATTCTTATATTTCGTATCAGAATATGTTAATCTCTGCCTTGTTGGAGTTTTGGAGAATTTCAAAATTCTAAAAAAATTTTAGATTCGAAAGCTTTCTGTTTAGAGTTGTTTTTGGATGTTTTTCTTTAGATTAAAGGTAGAAATCTTCTATTAAGTGCTTTGGGAGTGTTTCTACATTTTAAAAAAATGTGTTTTGATGTTTTTTTGATTTGCTTTTGTGGAGCATCTGATAGATTGAGAACTAGGTTGGTTTGACCCTGTTGGACGTTGAAGATGACCTCTCACTAAATGAAGTCATTTTGGTTTTGAAAATAAATGTTGCGTCGTTTTTTATGTGTTTAATAACATCATGCTTTTGTGCAAGCGTTATTTTATTTGTTGTTTTAATAACCAATGTGATGTTATGTGTTTTATCACTATACTATGTTTAGAATATTATGCGTGGTTATGAGATGCTCCGAAAGCTATGCATTTTGTGTTACTAAAACTTAAAATCAAATGCTAACTGTGGCAGGGCTCGAGCCCACCCACCACCTCATGGGATGGCATGGTGAGCCTCTACCATCTGAACTAATGATGGCTTATATCTGTATATGTTATGCCTTGATATTATATTTGAATAAATATTAACATGAAGTAGATTTTCTTATGCCTATTATGTCTATATTTTGCATTGTGAATATGATTATCGATAAAAAAGTTAATAGTGATTAATTGTTGGGGCTTAGCTACGACAACCCTAATTTTATATAAACTATATATTTATGTAATTAATTACTTTAGTATAATAAATTTTACCCCATAAGAATTTTTATTAAATTTGAATAATTAATTGGGATGAAATATCATATTATCTTTTTAATTTACCCACAGAAATTAGAAATTGGTATATAATTGATAGTTTTATCGTAAATTTTAGCATAAATCTGTTTGAATTAAAAATTTAGCCCACAAGCAATTTTTATGTCATTTGATTTATGTTTTTTAAGATATGTTTTACATTGGTAATACATATATATAGTTTTTTAACCTCAATTTATTTATAAGTAGTATGTATGTTAAATTTATACAGTTATTCAAACTACTAATTTCTCTGATACAAGATGTGAAATTCCTAAATTAAGGGGTGAAAACTATAAGTTATAGAAGGAGAGAATTCTTCTTTATCTGGAGTGGATAGACATCGATTATGCTATTTGGAAGGACAAACTGCCTAAGGTAATGGAGGCCAGCACTACAACTGAAATTGCATTTTATGAATGCAGGGAGCGATTTAATCGCCTAAGTGTGATGTTCATTAAAACAAAAATTTCTGCTGGTATTCGTGATTCCTTAGAACAACATGACAATGTTTGTGTTCTACTGAAGGCTGTTGATGAATAGTTCAAAACTTCAAACAAAGCATTTGCAAGCACCCTAATTATGAAATTTTCACCTATAAGACTAACTAGTGTCCGAAGTGTGTGCGAGCACATCATGAAGATGAGGGACAATGTGGCTTAGTAAAAGAAACTAGAGGTTTAGATGTCTGATTCTTTCCTCATGCATTACATTTTAAACACCCTTCTACCACCATACAGACCCTTTAAAATATCTTATAATACATATAAGGATAAGTAGTCAATAAACAAATTAATGACCATGTGTATCCAAAAGGATGGGAGATTGTCAATGGAACAGTAAGATAGTTCGTAGAGTGCATATCTAGTTGTTCAAGGAAAGAAGAAAAATTAAGCCAACTTAAAGGGAAAAGGTCAAATACCTATCCAAGCTAACATTAAGAAGGAATCCAAGTGCTTTTTTTGCAAGAAAAAAGGACACATGAAGAAGGAATGTGTCAAACGTAGGGAATGATTTGAAAAGAAAGGTAATCTAATCTCACTAGTTTGTTTTGAATCTAATATGGCTAAAGTCTGTCATGACATATGGTGGATTGATTCTGATTGTACAATCTATATTACAAATGTGTTGCAGATTTGCAAAACCTAAGGAAGCCAGTGGGAGGTGGGCAGTATATATCCGAAAATAAGATACGTTCACCCGTGGAGGCTGCTCGGGATTGCAATTTAATTTTATGTACTAGTTTTATTTTAAAACTAGAAAAGACATTTTATATTCCCAATTTCTTTAGGAAATTAATTTTAGTTTCAAGACTTGTACCATTTGGATATTCCTTTCATTTTTCATACAAATCTTTAAAGTTACATTATAAATATGAATTTATTGGGAATGGTGCATTATTTGATGTTCTTCTATTTTAATTTACAAGATAATACATGTTACAATGTAACATATGTTCATGCTGGAACAAAGCATTGTGTCATGAATGAAAATTTTTCTATGTTGTGACATCAGAGATTAGGACATATCTCTATAGAAAGGATTAAAAGATTAGTGACTGATGGACTACTTAGTACTTTAAATTTTGTTGATTTTGATACTTGTGTGGGCTGCATAAAGGGACCAAAAAATCAAAGAAAGGTGCGAAGAGAAGTTTAGACATATTAGAAATCATACATACTGATATTTATATTCCAAATATGGACTTATATGGTCATCAATACTTCATCTCATTTATAGATGATTGTTCACGATATATGTATCTCTACTTACTTTATAACAAGAATAAAGCACTGGATGCTTTTAAAATGTTCAAGCTCGAAGTAGAGAAACAATGCGGTAAGCAAATTAAGATCGTGAGATTTGATAGAGGTGGTGAATACTATGGTAGATATACTGAAGGTGGACAAGCACCTAGTCCATTTGCAAGATATCTTCAAGAAAATGGGAAAGTAGCCCAATACACTATGCCTGGATCTCTGGACCAGACTGGTGTGACAAAAAGAAGAAACCGAACACTATTAGACATGGTACCAAGCATATTGAGTAGCTTTAAACTCCCAAGTCCTCGTGGACTAAAGTTCTTAAGATTGCTGTGTATTTAGTAAACTAGGTACCAACAAAAGTTGTTCCAAAGACACCATTGAGTTATTTAAAGGTTGAAACCGAGTTTGCAACATATACCCGTTTGGGGACGTCTGTTTGAAATAAGAATTTATAATCTACAAGAGAAGAAATTGGAACTAAGGACTATAAGTGGCTATTTCATTAGATCTACGGTTTAAGGATATAGGTTCTATTATCCATCACATCGCACTAGAATTATGGAATGAAGAAGTGCGAAATTTCTTAAGAATGACTTGATTAGTGGGAAGGATCAATTTCAAGATATAGTCTTTGATTATGAACATTTGGATACTCCACCTTCCACCTCAAAAAGTAAGGTGATTGTCATTCACAATGATCCTCGAGTTCAAATGGACGTTGTATAACCAACTGTTGAAATTTAACCACCTTACGTAAACATATATGAAAATCAAGATGTTCCATAAATTATTGATAATTTAGTAGATCTAGGTATTTAGGAATTACCTTAAAACATTCAGTAACCAATTGATCAACATACCTTACAGGAGGATGTTGGTGCAACATTAAGGAGATCTACTAGAACAAGAAAATCAACTATTACTAGTGATTATGTTGTATATCTATAAGAATCTGACTACAATATAGGAGCTAAAAATGATTTTGAAACCTTTTAATAAGCCAAGTTGCAATGAATAAAATTTATGGTACAATGCTATGAAGGAAGAAATGAATTCTATGAAGAATAACGATGTTTAGGATCTTGTTAAGTTGCCTAAAGGAGAAAAACCCATAGGTTGCATATAGGTATTTAAGACAAAGAAAGATGCATTGCACAAAATTGAGAGATACAAGGCAATCGATTACACAAATACATTTTCTCCTGTGTCTAAAAAGGATTCACTTCGTATAATTTTGGCACTGCTCACTTTAACCTAGAATTGCATCAAATGGATGTGAAACAACTTTCTTAAATGGTGACCTAGAGGAAGAGGTTTACATGAAACAGCTAGAAGGATTTTTCTCTAATAATGGTAAGCATTTAGTTTGCAAGCTTAAAAGATCCATATATGGTTTGAACCAAGCGTCTTACTAATGGTATTTGAAATTCCACGATATTATCTCATCATTTGGTTTTGAAGAAAATGTCATAGATCAATGTATATATCAGAAGGTTAATGGGATTAAAAATTATTTTCTTGTATTATATGTGGATGACATATTACTTGCAACCAATGATAGGGGTTTGTTACATGATGTAAAACAATTTCTCTATAAAAATTTTGAAATGAAAAATATAGGTGATGCATCTTATGTCATTGGCATTAAGATACATCGAGATAGATTCTGTGGTGTTTTGGTTTGTCTCAAGAAACCTATATTAATAAAGTTTTAGAGAGATTTCAGATAAAAGATTACTCACCTAGTGCAGCTCCTATTGTGAAAGGGGATAAGTTCAATTTGGACTAATGCCCTAAAAATGATTTTGAAAGGAAACAAATGAAAAACATCCATATGCTTCTGCAATTGAAAGCTTGTGGTATTCTTATATTTGTATAAGATATGACATTGCATTTGCTATTGGAATGTTAGGTAGATATTAGAGTAACCCAGAATTAGATCACTAGAGAGCTGCAAAGAAAGTATTAAGGTACCTTCGAAGGACCAAAGATTACATCCTTATGTACAGACACATCTACAATTAAGAGGTAACAGGGTACTCAAATTTAGATTTTGTTAGGTGTACTGATTCACAAAAATCAACATCAAGTTATATCTTCACAATTGTCAATGGAGCCATATAGTGTAAGAGTGTCAAACAGTTTTTAACTGCTACTTCCACCATAGAGGATGAGTTTGTTTCTTATTTTGAGGCTACATCATATGTTGTATAAATAAAGAGCTTCATTTACGGGCTTAGATTTATGGATTCCATTTCTAGGCCATTGAGAATATATTGTGACTCTTTGGTTGCTGTTTTTCTAGCTAAAAACAATAAGTGTGGTAGTCGAAGTAAACACATCGATATCAAGTTTTTATCTATAAGGGAACATATTAAGGATAAGAAAGTAGTCATTGAACATGTTAGCACTAAACTGATATTGTTCTTGATGGGAGCACATTCATATAGGTTTTCTTCTCTGATTTTGGTTCTCTAAGTTTCTTTTCTCTTCTAAAAACATACACCATCATATTGGGAATTGAGATCTTAGAAGAATTCCAAAAATGTAGCTCTTCAAGCATACACAACAATGGTAGGAGGTATTTCATTTTTCTTCCGCATTTATTTTATATGTTATTCTAATTATATTATTATTGAATATATGTTAGACTATGCTTACAATGATCTCCAAAAGAACAATCACAAGAAACCTTATTTATATTGATTTTTCATATATAGTTGGAGAAGGTTGTTCAACTGTTCTAAAGATAATTAATAATATGCTTGTCAAATTGGAATGCCTTATTAAGAAAGTCAGTACTAATAGGAGGCTTTGATCCAAAGATAACATTTGCAATTATGACGACGCTATATTTTTGGCTACTCTTACTACGAATGCAATTACATTACCATCTCCTACATTAAGTTTCAAGCAAATTATCCAATTGGTTACACAAATAAGTCTAACATTAAAAACTTTGTTGAAGAGGTATTATTATTCTAGTTAGATACGGCAAACACAAAAAAAGAGAGAGCTTATGCAACTATAAGGAAATCAGTTTCACGAGGATGAATATGAGGCAGGTTTAGGCCATATAATGTAAAGTTAAGATAAGTAAATGAAATCCCAAGATCGATGAGTACATCAAGTTGATCAACAACCACTAGAATAATTGCTGAACTAATTGGGATTTCATAGTGTTTCAAGGTTTAGGAAGCCCTAGATATAAAAAATCATTTGTGTTTACTTGCATTGGATTAAACTTCCTATTTATAAACTCTACAAATGTTAGAAGAAAATTTTGTTAAATCAAGTAGTATAAATGACCAAAACCATTTTTTCACTTATGGAAAAAAAACAAATGGCTAAAACATAGAGAACCTAAATATTAGGCAAAGTTTTCATGAACTATAAATTAATCTTATATACCATTATTGATAGGGTTGTTAATGGCTACTAGGAAGTTTTAAAGTGGACTTAAATGATATAACTCACTTCAAAGAATTTGTTGATTGCCCAAAGTAACACAATAATGATGTCTTGTGGATTGATCTCTTTATTTTAATGAAATTGAATACTATTATTGATTTAGGTTGTTGGATCCCGAATCCGGAACCCAACTACTTAATCCGAACCCTTCATACTTATACATGATTCGGGTCTCAACCGGAAGATGAAACGAAAGAACAGAAATAGAAGCAAATTGAAGGCTCGGATTTGAAAGCGAAACGATCCGAAACGAATCGAATAGGATAACAAAGTACGGAAACAAACGAAAGCGAAAGCAAAAGCAAATCGAGCCGAAAGACATAAGGTGAAAGCAAAACGAACTTGAGTGCAATTTCCGACAATATTCAACTTAATCTGAAAATTTTTCATTTATGTGAGAGAGGGTAGAAAATTTGTTCAGAAAACCAATGGTTCGAATTTCGTGCAAATCGGAGGCCAAACGAGAAAGTTATAAGCGAAAATGCAAAATGACCAAATGAATAGTAAAAAGTCAATTTCCGACCCTCATAACTTTTTACTCCTAACTCCGATCGGGACATATCATACCTCATTTTAAAGATAACAAGACCCTCTACATCTTTCATGAAGGATGGAAATTCCGATTCCTGCTCTAAAGGGGCAAAAAACCCATCCGAAGGTTCAGCCCAAAATGGTCAGTGAATAGTAATTCGGGAAACCTAATTGCATAATGGGCAGCCAACTTTAAACGCGCATAACTTTTTCATCTTAAGTCATCTAATGACCCATTTTATACCGTTTTAAAGATCTTGACACGTTCTACAATCCTTAAGAAATACCTTTTACTCAAATTTTGACTC
>JAOSBP010000156.1:12328-40407 GCA_027563825.1 Erythroxylum mucronatum
CTTTGTTGAGATTGCGAATTGTTGTTCGTTTTAGAATAGGATGTTAGCAATTAGAAAGGTTTTATGGGATGAATTATTTGAGGTGGGATTCAAGAGTTAACGAAAAGTATTTAGCAGTTGAATTGAATTGAATGGATGTTGCGTTTTGTAAGTGCATAGGTGCAGAAACTATAAACCAACTTCAAGGAAAAATCTAGATTAATATAGGCTAAATTGGACAAAGTGATCTTCATAAAAGTTGTATATTGTCCTCTTAGCTTTCCAACGCTATAAAGTACGTAAATTTTGGGCATCGGAGTTGAGAGATATAAGCATTATAAGTGATGATGCTACATGGGAGGTACGAACATGATAGCTATGGAGAATGATGAGAATTTTTGTATGTTACAAGTTATTTGAGTTGAGTTTTGGGAGATTTATGAAATCATTTTGATAATTGAATGTTTAGGAAGTGATATTACATTAGAAGAAGTGAATTTGGAAAGATTATGAGTGAATATGATGTTAGAATGGATGTAGGAAGCATTGGAGGGGTTTGGGAAGCCCCCATGTCAGTTTAACGGACTTTAGGTCCGTTTATTAAAGTCCGTTTAACGGACCTTTACGGGTCAAAAAGGACCCCTAGCACTGCCCATGTTTGTTTAACGGACCTTCTCGGGTGAAATGGTGCTCCCAGGCCCGACAATGTCTGTTAAACGGACATTCACGGGATAGCTTCATGAAATCGCGATTTTTGGCCCTTTTAGAGACAGAATCTCACTTTGTGGTCTTCATAAAAGTTTTATATCTTGAAGTCCTCTTTCTAATGGTCCAAAAAAAGAAATCAATCCGACATGTTTGTTGAAAGTTATGACAATCGCACCAAAACATGTTACTGCATGAGTGAGGATTTAAGCATATTGGATTCTTTTGGTCATAACTTCCTCGTCCGACCTCCAAATGAGGTGATTCTTAGACCAATAGATTTCTATGACATTTTTCTATCTCTACATGAAAATTGGTATCTTTTGGAGTTGATTTGAGAAAGTTTTATGGAAAGGAAATGAGGGATCGGTTGGGAGAGCATGATTAGGGTATGAACACCCTTTAGCTTCTTAAGCATATCTTGAGCTTTAGAGCTCCGATTGAGATGATTCTTTCTTCAAAACAAACTAGAAACTTAGAGTTATGATTTCTTTAAAGAAGTAGAATTGAAATTTTGGGTTAAAATTTTCCAAATTCTGTTCACAAATTGAGATAAATGAGTTTGAGCATGGTGACTGATTTGTTGGGCACGCCATTGAACAAATTGTGAGGTAATTTTTGGGATGTTATGAAAATGAAATTGAACCGATGTTGACTAATGAGGGTTAATGCTCACGTCTTATGTTTATGATATTTGGATCGATTGTTGGGCTTCAGAAGCGGGGCCCAACAACATAAACATGTCCACGTGTCACATTATGGTGTATTCTCCTTCCTTAATAATTTGGATATATGAAGAACATGAAATGGGCATATTCTAGTGTTCCATAACACAACCCTTACACAGTACTATGTTCACTAACGTCAGGCCCATATTCAAATTAATGATTCTCAAGTGTAAAAAAGAAAAGGAACAAACAAAAAATGGGTTTAATAATATACTTATTTTTTTTCTTATGATAGCATTAAGGTTTATGTAAATTAGTTTTTTTATATAACTGTGAAGCAAAATAGGACCAATATATGCCCATGTTGGTCTTATATTGTGTTTGAAACATTTGTATGGTTTCTCAAAATAGAGAGAAGGAAGAGAGGAGAAAAGAGAAAGCCTTCTATACAAACCAGAGAACTAATTTGAAGCATCTTGGGAGAAGCAGAAATCAACTTTATAAGAAAGAGGGATTCTAATCAAGATTCAATCAAGAAATATTAAGATTCAATATTAATGAGAGCTCATTCTTTTATCTTGTCTTATTTATTATTGATTATTTTTTTATCTTTTTATAAAATAATCAAGATTTAGATTTAAATGGGATGAAGCTTAGGACTAGTCATTTTAGATTCATTTCTTTGATTTAATGTAAGAATTTAGTTTTCTTGAGAATTATTTATGATTATATTGAGTTGAATTATAATATGCTAACATTCTTATTCAATTTCACACATTAGAATTAGGAGATTCTATATATGGATAGATCACAATATAAGTAATAAGGGAATTGGTTTATAGAGATAGGACTATATGATGATTCTATGTTAACGGTAAAATCTATTAAAGGAATTCACTACGTGAGTTAAAGTTTACTTTCATTAGAAAGAGATTTTGGTCAATCAACTTGAAGATATGAGTCATATTTTCTTGAGCGAGATTATAGTTGTAACTTAAGAATTCTTGTCAATCCAAACAACTAGTGTTAATCATCAATTCAAGATAAAATTCAAAATATAAAAAAGGTTATTGGGAGACTATATATTAATCTTATTTTGCTTTTGGCTTTATTCTACCCCATTGCTCTGATTTTGTTAATTTTCATTGTTATTTTAGTTTAATTAATAATTTTATTTAATTTCAATAATTCATTTTATCATATTAGATAATAGAAAGACGGTCAGTACTAATAATTACAATCCTTATAGGATTATTTTGTGTTCCATTTATTTATAACAAATTCTCAAAGTTTATTCCATAAGGAATTTTGTCTGAAAAAGGTAATTGAGGGCATGTATAATAGAAACATGAACAATTTGATAAAGATCCTTAATACATACCTTCGCATATATGAGTTGTTCAATAATTATGGATTCTAATATGGATGTCTTTGCCTCATTATACAAGAATACAATTATACCATTTGGATGAGCTTCGTATTTGTGTAATAGCTTCCAATCTTTAGGCAAAATGTTGTAAACCTGAAAATTTACTTCTTTGATTCTAGATTCAAGAATGCCTAGAGCTATAGGCTTATTTTTCATCAAAGAGTTTTTCGTTAAGGGAATTCAGACCTCTAATGCTCCAAGTAGCTAGTATCATGGAGTTATATCCTGATTCAATGGCCTTTTTTCCTATTTGATTTCCTTCTAATTATAGGTTTATAGCCTTCCTCCTCAAGTGTTCAAGTTTCATGGTGCAAGATAGAGGCTTTTTAAGGGGTTTTAGTATCTTCCCCATTAGCAAATTCTTCTTGGTTTGAGCATCATATGATTGGGGCTAGTTGATATGTGCATATTGATAATAGCAAGCTTATCTATGATTGCTTTTTTTTGGGTAAATGGAGGATAATTTGGTTTATAAGCTTGGAGGAATTTTTGCTTTATTTGAGTCTAAAACCTTATTTTGTGATGCATATGTAGTAACACCTTCTTTTGCTGAGTTGTTTGTTGGAGGAATGAAGTAGTTGTTATCTCCTAAAGATCTTAGGAGTATCCTGATTTGAATATTCTTCTATAAGACTTCCATGCTTTCTTATTTTTTGTGGTAGGTTTCTAGGAATATATAACCTTGAAAATATCCTCAATCAATAGAAAGTTTTTATCTAATCTGAGGATAGGGATTCAAGGCGTTAATAACTACACACGCTCTAGAATAATTAATTCCACTAACTTCTATTATGGCTTGATCAAAATAAATAGGCCTCTAAACATAGCTACGCAGTGATTCGGTCCTCTTGTGGTTTAGTATTCTAGTGGTAACCTATGGATGTACATCTAGATGGGGACATTTGATGGCTTAATTTCTTCAATGTTGAGACTAGGGGACCAATTTTGGAGTAAGGTGGGTTTTTTATGGTTATGTCATAGACCAAGCTCCAAGGCTTTTGTTGCTAAAATGTTGTCATGGAATATGAAATGCCTTCTCTTCTTCACTTTTGCTTAGAGAGGTAAAAGCACACACTGGAGATGGATAACCAATAAATAAGGTTATACACTTATTGTTTGGTGCATGATGATACGTAAGAAAATATTCATTTTTAGATAACATGGTAGGATCTAAATGCACTTATATCACTGGTTAATTAAACAAAAATCACTTACAAAGTTTTTCTTTAATCTACAGGATAAGAGACTTGCAGAATCACAAAACTGGTAAAACTCCTTCACTATGTTTTTTTACTGATTTTTCAAAATTTTGTTATCTAGCTCTCATCTTTCTAGTAAATCATATGTTATATATATAATTTTCAGTTTTGATGTTAACAATTATAACATTTCAAATTATTAACTCATGATGTATGCTTATCCATTTTCTACTACTTGCATCTTATGAAGTTAATTGACTAGAAAAAATTGATTCTACATTATTTATACTTTCCTAATATCTCATGTGACTAGCACGCTATGAGAGAATATCATCATATATCTATTAGGAATATTTGACTTCTCAACTGATTAATCCATCCTTAAGTGGATTTAGTAAGCTATACCCTAGAACATTTTTTTCATTAATCACCGTCTGATTCTCATTATATAAATATTTTTTATTTATACTACCTTCTATATAGAAGGTAGTACCTTTTAAATATATCTTTATACAAAATTTAAAATTGAAATGATCTTTCTCATTTCTCAATCGTTTGAATCAATGTAAGTCGCTTTTTTGAAATGCCCTATTATATTGAATCATTCATGATTTTCGAGTAACATTCTAAAATAGCAAACATTAATTTAATTCTATGGAATTAGAACTCAAGTAAAAAGGGTAATTTAAATTGGAGGTCATATAGTCTCAAAGGATCCTTACACAATATAAGTTGAGAATACGACTTATATTGTCCTTATTGGTTAAAAATGCACACATGATATGATTCATGTGTTACAGTATTGATTCTTTTTTATTAAAACATACGTATTTCCTCAAATACTATACAAATGATATTTCAAATATACCTAATGCCTAACTTGAGTTCACTTGTTTATTTATTTAATCCACCCTTTAAAACTCACTTCTGACATATTAAGACAAATTAGGTGAACACATCATTTCTTTAGTTATGTCTAAGGATGGCAATGGGCGGGGTCACACCTGGGACGCGCTGGCTCCAAGGGCGGACCACCTGGGCCTTACCAGATTTATTAAATTTTAAAATAAAATTTAAAAAATGATGTCATTTTGTCACTCTTGGTTGGGCCTCAGGTTGGGTCGGGTTGGACTGGTCTGGATTGCCATCGCTAGTTATGTCATTAATAATAATCTTTTACACCTTTTAATATACTTCACATCGACATTAGTGTTTTAAGCCTTAAGCTCTCATTTTATCACCTTGATAAATCACTTAAGACTTGTCTCATCACCATTCTTATAAAATAATGGAGGTGATCATCTATGTGGGAAGGCAACTTGTATCTATCCAACATACTTCTTATATCTAAAAATAAATGTTAGACACTCACTCTAATATTCATTCCAGAACATAAAGCCTAATTCAAAGTCAAGCATTCTCATATTTCTAAAACTGAATTTAAAAATCTAATATAGAAAATGTTGTTTAATTCTTAATTAAACATATATTGCGTAAAATATTCGATGAAAAATAAATTGTCATCATTGATAACAAGTATTATAAATAGTAACGAGACATATCCATTTCTCTTTTAATATATATGTAGCTTATAATATTAAGAAAGCTCAAATTGAATGATACTTAGAGATCTTAATGACAAATATGTATACAGCCTTAGCCATATTCTTCATTTTGATCATGGTTGATAGCCAATTTGTTTGTTTGCTTAACAAACTACTTACTATCACTAGCAATTAAAAAATCATATATATGAAACGATAAAATTATACATTTATTGTTGGATATTTTAACATATACTAAATGGTCTTTTCCAATCATAAGACATGATTATAATATTAATTTATTGTACCACCTACATTGAGACTATACTAGACTATAGGTTAACTTTAACATTTTGATCATGTAATGTTCTCGGACCTTCTAAATCAAATATAATCATTGTAAGATATAGATTTCTTCATTTAAGAACATATTCCTTAAATCCATTTGATGCATGACAAGATCCAATCTTACTATTAAGGCTAGAATCAGAAAAACTGATGTAAACTTCACAATAAATGATAATTTCTCCTCATAATCAATCTCTTCAATTTTGTGTATCCTTTTGGCATTAGACACACTTTGTATCTTTCAAAGCTACCGTAAGTCCTTTTCTTAACATAAAAATCTATTCTTTATTGCTTTACATCCTTTTAAAAATCATCTAAATCTTATACTCATATCAAACTCATTAAAGTTCAATCTTCTTTTGTTGTTATAACTCATTCATCTTAAGAAAGACTAGATGAAGCCTTTTCATATTCCTTGGCCTATTATATTCTTTTAGAAATACCATAAAGGTTATTCCTTTCATCTTAAAAATTGTAGAAGGTATAATTCGCTCACAATATAGGCATAATGAAAAATTGAGAAACTAATCGCTTTATATTCATATTGCTCTTACTTAAATTAGTTAGTGGTAAAGAGCTTCCATTGGGTTGCAATTATCATTGATCCTAAACCAATTCATCATCTCCTAAATATCTCTCACTTGGATGAATACCATTCAATTGGTTTTGTTTTATGGAAGCATTATGATTCAACTTTCTCATATAGAGATAAGTTTTGAACTATATTTTCTTGCTTTAGAAAATCATTCTCTAAGAATATGATTTCTTGTAACTCAAATTCAATTACTTGTTTATTAACTTGTTCACCTTTGAACATATACCCTTTGTAATGTTCTGAAAATATTTTAAATATAATCTTCTTCTTCCCTTTGGAACCTAAATTCCTATACTTACAATAAGGATTGTGATTATAGGTAGCAAACTTATTCTCAAGAAATCATATATGGTTAATCAGGTCTAATACTTATCCATATATCATATGGTGTTTTAGAATATAATTTAATAGGTACCTTTTCAAGTACATATACGATCATCAATGACACGTCACCCCAATAGGTTATAGTTAAAATTTCCTATACCATTATAGACCTAATCAAAAGAAGAGTGTTATTTCTCATCTTGACACCACCATCTTATTGATGGATTTATATGAAAGTCATTTAGCTATCCATTCAATTTTCATCACATGACCTCTTGAATTGATCAAAGAACTCTTGTTATACTGAACAGTTTTGGAATTCTTTATTGCCTTTATCTTATTGATTCATAACTAAAGTCATATACTTTTTGAAATAAGATATGTTTCAAAATTTTGAGAAGTCAAATAAAGATAACTATACAGAGTATAATTATTGATAAATGTGATGAAAATAAGTATTTTTTCGATGCTCTTATATTAGCTTAACCATAATATCTTAATGAATTACTTGCAATAGTTTAGTACCTTTTTTCATTATTCAATGGTTTTTTTAGAAAATATTCACAAATAAACTATTCTACTTTATGTAGGTCTTCTAAACAAAATATTTTTGATCAATTGATTTATTCGATTTTATCTAATATGACCAAGTTTAGTATGTCACAAATTGGAATAAAGATTGTAAGAACTAGAAAAACAAAAAATAATTTTATTTATTTAATAAACAACATCTAATACTGCAAAACCATCCAACATAAAACCATGACTACTATAATTCTAAGAAAATTTGTCCTTTCCACCTTTACAGAAATCAATATCGAATCTAAGGCTAACTTAAACATGACATAAATAAGATTTGTTCTCTTTAGGAGGTTCTTTTTGTTTCCCATTTTAACTAGCCTTAGTCCTGTTTAGGGATCCTAAGAATTATAAAAGAATTTCTTTCCACTTTTCACTTATGCTCATCATAGTGCTTCCCCTTCTTAGTTTTTAACTTCTTGTGTGCATAACTTAGCAATATATGCCTCAATATATGGCTTAAAATCCTTAAAATTTTATTGATATGTGCTTCATCACAACTTATATCATCTTGAAATTTATATTATAGGTTAAGTACATTCTCATATGCTCCTAATGTAAAGGCAAGAATGTGTAACAATTTACATTAGCTCAGTATAAGCTAAGATATGACTAACATCCCTCATTCCACTATGTATGACATTAGCTTCACATACCTCAACATTGAATTCTCCTATCTTATATTCTTAGTTATGATTTATTTACTTATTATTGTATACATATAATGTCAAACATAAAATTGAGTGTGATCATTATATAGTTACTAGGATTCCACTGTAACATGTTACTAGTGTGGATCGTATGTCTTTAGCATAATCATACCTCTTGATCTCTAGCATAACATTATTATATATGCCTATAGGAACCAAGGTTCCCTGGTTTAGACTAATGTGAAGTAAACTACTCTCTCCCAAATTCTCTTTTACCTTGTGGTTAGCTATTGTGGAAAGACTATCCATTTTAGACAGGATTACTTCAGTTATCTCTGCCATTATGAATTCCTCCTGTAAACTATAACAAGAGTGATGCAACCATCAGTCACTTATTCTTTGTATGCCCCTTCATAAGTACCATACAAGGAGACTTCCTATTAAGATTTAAGGCTCTAGATCCTCTTATAGACTAGAAGTACATTGTACAGTAGATTCTGAAGCCCTCAGGAATAAGGAAAGATGATAGATTACTTCTCTAAATGACTTAGTCATATTTAATCTACTAGATTCAGCATGAGAGGAACTTAAGGACTTTTAAAGAACATTCAAATGATAAAATGGAGCTCTTAGATGAACATTATTCACTATATTAGGGGGATAATATTGATAAGAGGAGCCACATTAAAGCTATCCCCATCTATCCTAGCCAATTGGATATTATAGCTAGTTATAACTCCTTTAGTATTCAAGATGATCAATTCTTTGATCTTTTGTAGAATGTGCTTCTTACATTCAATAGTATATCCCTAGGCATTTTCTTTGATTAATGTCATTCTTTAATTTTCAAAAAAAAATCAAACGTTCAATTCTCTAACTATCAAATGTTTTTTTGGTTTCTTAATGGACTTCAATCAAGATTGGGCTCTAATAGGTTTAAGTGTTCAGCCTACAATAACGTAAACAAAGCTTATTCCATACTCAAAATAAGTTTACTTACTCTTGTATCCAAACTTAAGTTATTATATCCTTAATTTTTACTTAAGCCATTATCCAAACACCATCTTCTTCTACTTAAAAAAAAACCTTAGCCAACTCTTTTAGAAGACGAAAAAATGTCGTCCCTCTGTCTAGTTATCACCAACCATCATCAACACTGCCACTAGCAACTCGTCCACATGCTACCAGTTACTAACAATAGTCACCAACAATAAGGAGTGGCGGTAGTGGCGGCTAAATTGCCATCACCACAATCGAAGAGAGTGGCACAGGTGTCATAATGAAGCCTTCATTACCACTAATGTCGACATCAATGAGGCAATCATGTCTCATCCTTCCCCAGTCATGGTGTTTCCAAAAATCTTTTTTCATATGGATGAAATTTTCATTAAAAAACATAACATGAAAGATGATAGGTTTGCAAACATAAATAGGTGGTTATGGAAATAATGGTGACCTGGTCAATCATAATTAATATTGTAAAATCCTCTATTGGTAAAACATAATAGAAGATGGAGCATACAAGAGGTTTTTCCTCAAAGGTTGAAACATGATGCAATGAGGAACTTGGCCACATCAAATGTTTGTATACATTCTGTTCACATAGATGATAACAACAAACGCTTCCGTAAAATGAAATATCTATCCTAAGCAAGAAAAGCAACACAGTTTTATTCTAGAATGGATGAAAATATATTTATGCATATTTGGAAAATATCTATCCAAGAAAACATAATACTTGACTTGATGTAAGATGAGATAATAACCCCAAATATGTATCGGGATATTATCACATATATTGATATTTAAAGTTTTTGTTAAGATAAGAATTCAAAAAATAAAAGAACAATGTTTGTGTACAATTGAAGATATATATTTCAATACCTTTGTAACAAGTTTTCGTATTAAGAATTTCATATATAAAAAAAAATCTTAAAATAAATGGATAAAACTTATGATTATCATAATACAATTTAAATATACTCTAAGAAAATTTCATTTGTAGATAACATAATAAGATCGAAACATACTTATAAATTTAACAAAACTCATTTACTAATTTTCACAGAGACTTGCAGAATTCTTATATGTACTTATCCATTATTGCACATAATCCTCAAATTCAAGATAATATACAAGGAGACCACTTTGAATTGGTTCCCCACCAAAAGCAGCAGACGGATCAAGGTTCTCACGAGCAGGAGACTCCACATAGTTCTTTTTCCCAGATTCATGTTTTCTATTAACCACGTCACAAGACTTGCGGAATTTGGTATATTCTCCTCATAGCTGGTATTATTTCTCGCATCAAAGGATATCTTCACAATATGATGACACTTATAGCCCCTTGTACATTTTATTAAAAACCATATCTCGTAACTTATGCACTGACATCCATTGGAGAACTCTAACTGACTTGTTATTAAACTACAACACATCATTTTGGTAGGAATACAAAATTAATATGATGAAAGAGATGGTGATAGATCGCTTGGTCTGCAAGAATTTAAAGACCTATCCTTTTCTATCAGATCTTAAAAGGGGAGTATTAGGTATTCCCATTTAATGAAAACATTTCCAACAAGTGTCCTAACCCAATATAAGTTACTTTCTTCTTCTTTTAAACAATATATGACAAGAAAGTTTGATACTAATGGTGTACACACAAAATTCAAAGTTAACTCGAACTGAGCAAGGTTTCAAGCATTGATGGAAGAGATTTAACCATATTATGAACTGAAATTCTACCCACAACTAAAAGGTGGATGATTAAGGTTGTACAACTTGATTTTAGCCTTTTTTTTCATATGATTAAAACCTTGAAGAATGTTAAAAAGAGAAACATTCTTCACTAATCAACTAAAACATATATTTAAGGAGGAAATCTCTAAAACAATATACTATTTGCACTACACAACATTAAAAAAAATCTAGAATGTAACAATAAAAACAATGACAGGAAACACATTAATGAATACAACAATACAAAATTATCAAATAATAGGATTCCAGATCCTTCAATTTGATCCATTATCAAATAATAGGATTCCTGAACGTTCAATTTGATCCATCAAAATTCCAAGCAGCGATGAAAAGTATATTTACACGTCAAAACTTCTAAAAGTTAAAACAACACTTCAAATATGTACACGATGAAACGAATCAGCAATTAAGGCCCGTTGCATTCTGAAACTTTAGAGACGTCACGTGTTACAATGACAAATTTCATGATGTTAAATGAGGATGGATGTGCAAAGAGGACATCATATATTCACAAAGCCTTTGCCATAAAATGATACTGCTAACTTAAAGTGTTGACAAATAAATGATGCACTAACCTAGTGGGGCGCGAAAAGAAAAGGCCCCTCTGCACAGGCAGGCAGGGAAACCGGGTAAAAGGTAAAGTACAAGAAATGTAGAGATGAGACCCTGTACAAATATCTCCATACGTCTCTACCTTCCCAAACCTCTGAATCAGTGGTAATATACATGATTTCCCCAAATTAACAGAAAAAAAAGGAAATAGGCCCGTACACTTTTTGATTGTTGTACTTTACAGGACCTAAAAATAAGAATCACTTCTTTTAATGCCCTTGTGAAATAACCACCTCCATCTGCAAAAAGAATCCAACTTTTTACATTCAACTCACATTGGGAAACACATGCAGAACACAATGCAAAGTCGGGAACTATAAAATAATCTAAAGTGGGCAGGAAGGAAAATTTTCCTAACAGTTCTCCAAAACACATGGAAGTATCCAACTGAATAAGGATTGGAACATGCTAATTTGTCAGACAAACTATGTCAAATCTCTCCAGCAAACAAAAGGAATACTCTTCAGTCAGGAAAACTTGGCATTTGCTACATGAACACCATAATATTCGTGGAGTGACTAAATATAATGGCCAAGAAGACTAAGAATTAGATATTCGTGAGCATGCAATCTCAATCTAATCTGTCGCTCAGCATTTGCAGTTAATCTGGTTTAACAGAGGAAAAAGGACAGGCCAAAGCAACCAAGTATACCTGTACACTGCTGCTTACAAAGGCATATATACCCAAGCCAAGTAATCACCGACTGCTCCCAGGCCTGCTCAATCCACAAAGACTGTTTCATTCCAGCTATGAATTGGAAGGCCTCACATACAAATTTCCTTGTGCTGATTGAGGCTGCAATTTCTGCAGCTGGGACTGCTGTTGTAGTGGCAGTTGTGCTGGTGGTGATTTCGATTCTTGTGGTAATTGCTGCTGTTGTGGCTGGAACACATGTTGAGATGGTTGTGGAGGAATTGTTAAATGGTTTGATGGCTGCTGCTGCTGCCATAGTGTTGCAGCACTGTGCCCATGTTGCCCAAAACTGCCCGATGACTCTCTTTGGCCTAAACATTGGGTCACAGGCTCAGTCCCAACCGAATTTGTCAGAGATGGACTCCCAATAGAACCCACTTGAGATGCTGGATTTGAGACACCATTATCATACAAGGGTTCTGATGACTTCCAGTGACGAATGGCAGTAGAAACTGGTGTAGTGGTAGCAGAATCATTGCACAAGGAACTTGTCCTTGAAGGAAGCTGTGCAATATTCTGCAAGCATTGCTGGTCCATATGAACTTTCTCAGTTTGAGCTTTTGCTGGCAGATCAAAATTAACCTGACGATTTTGTTGAAGTATCCTCTGGACGTTTGACTGGGCTTGATTAATTTGCTTTTGATGAGGCTGCATTGGCAGCTGTTGTTGCTGATGCTGGTGATTAGAAGCCATTAATTGTGTGGGAACAGCTTGATTATTGGCTGCATTGGTGGCCGTTGTTACTGATGCTTGAGTACCATCAGAATGAGAAGGTATCTGCTGAAGCTGCTTTGAGGGCTGAGGAGGGGGTGTTGCACCAGAAAAGACCTTCTGTTGTGGTTGGGAATTGTTTGAGGTTTGAGATGGAAGCGATGGCTTAGAAGGTTGAATTGGACCTAAGTTAGTTCCAGAATACAACCCTTGACCATGCATCAAATGCATCATTTGTTCTCCCTTTTCAGCACCTTGATTTCCTGCTGGCATAGAAAGGCCATTGGAATGAGAATGGTCAATGGAAAGGTTCTGATGCACCATCATATTCCCTCTGCCGATTCCCTTTAAAATTTTGGGCTGCTGTGGAGATTGTGAATGTTGTTGTTGATGAGGATGCTGCCGGTCTAGCTGATGAAATTGCTGTTGCTGCTGTGGCTGCCATTGTCGTTGCTTACTCGGATTTGTCAGTCCACCAACACCTGTTTGAGAATTCCGACTGAGCCCATGATGTGTCAAGTTATGTTTCTGCTGTTGAACTGACACTTGAGTTATTGGGGAAGATGGTGTCAAAGGAGCAAGTGATACTGGCTGCTGTGAATTGGGAAGCTGAATATGGGAACTATTTTGCATAGATGATGATATGGGTGGCTGGGACTGAGGTTGAGCATGGGACATCAATGCATTAGAGTTAGCAAATTGCTGCTGCTGCAAAAGCCGCTGCTGCATTTGCCTTTCCTTAGATAAGTGAATTGCATATGCGTGCTGTGGTGATCTTGTACCATGATTCGGACCCTGAGGATGAGGAAGATGACTGCCAAGTACATTAGACTGCTGTGAAGATATTTGATTCTGCTGTTGTGAATGACCTGGATATGCCTGCACAGGTGGAGTCATCTGATTAGCGAAAAGAGAGATTGTGGGACCTGCATTCGAAGCTCTAGCATTATCATTGACCTCTGATGCTTAGGATTGTGGCCATGCTACGAAAAATAAACACTTTTTTATATGATGAAATACTAATACACAGAGACTGCATGAAGGTGCATATTTACTATGTAGGTTGGCAATATCAAAGCATATCTAGGAATTGAAAAGAATTTTGATGTCAATGCACACTTCCTGTTGAGAATACTCACATGTGAGTATCTTACATAAAAGAAAGAGAAGAAAGAAAACTAACATATAAACCTAGTGGGTTACTCCACCTATTGTCAATTGCTTATAAGATGAAATCTCACTTGGGCTTGTATGTAGTCTACCTTTCCTCCTCGTGTAGGCCCTCAGGCCCATTGCAAATTTGACATAGTACTAGAGCTAATAAAGACCTTAGACTTATTGTTTGCCCCAAAAGGAAGTCCATCATTTAAGCAACTGGAGAAGGATTTGAAGTTTGCATGAAGCAAGTGGCCCAGCAATGTTGTTTGCTCAAAAAGGGGGCCTATTTGACCTCAATCAGAAGTCTAGCCCTAATAACCATTGTTTACGTATCTCTCCAGATTGCCCAAGTAAAAAGGGACTCGCATGTGAGGGAGAGTGTTGAGAATACCCATACGTGAGAGTCCCACATCGAAAAAAAAAGAAGAAAGAAAACTAACATATAAGTCTAGTGAGCTATTCTACCTATTGCCAATTGATTATAGGATGGAACCTCACCTGGGCTTTGTGTGTGATCTAACTTTCCTCTTTGTGTAGGGTCATAGGCCCATTGCAAATTTGACACTTCCCTATAGCTACACTTAAAATCTTAACCATAGGAGACAGCGTAAGAAATTATAAAACCACTTTCCAACCAGTGAAATCAATGAAAGACAACTGTCCTTCAACCTCAGTTCACACAAGAAATCATCTCAAAGCCATCCCACTGCCAACAATACATGATTCCATGTTTTACCTTGAATTAAGAGGAAAGTTTAAACTTTGAAAATAAGCAATACTTGTTAACACCAGCACGACAGTCAGAGGATCACTAGAAAACTTAAAAAAGGTACTCTAAATTCCAATACTTAACTAAGATCAGTCAAGGACAGCATAAATACAAAGGCAGATATTTGCAGAAATGTACCTGCAACAAGATGTATGCAGTTCAGTGAAAGAAGACTTACTCTTGTCACGTGCAAAGTTTCTCGGGGTCTGAGCGAATTTCCTTGACCAGACTGGTGCACATTTACAGGACTCGACATCCCAACCATACTAGAAGAAAGCATACTTCCAGAGTTGATCAGAGATGATGAATGTACTACCTGAAAGCCTGGCCTTGACATGGGCATGCTTCGGTTCATTCCAGGCATCATGCCAGTACCATTTCCACCAGGAACTACACAAACACCACGATCAGCTCCAGGAAGAGAGCCAGAGACAGGCAAGTTTGACTGTTGTAAATTTCTATTGGATAACAATTGATTGTAATGTGGCGTTCTCTGTTGCTCATCAACAGGTAAAGGTCTTCCAACATTGTATCGCCCATCCCTAAGAGTTAGCATCATAATCATATTAGAATTATTAATCAGCATATGAAAACAAGGAAGCCTTAGAGCAACATACAACCTGCCAGGGGTATTGACTGCACCAGATTGCATTGGTGAACTATTGCCGAGGACAATACCAGGGGATCCTTGTATAGGGGAATTTGCACCAGAAGTTGGAAGCATTGATGACACTGATCCTTGATTTGGCATTGCTAAACCACTAACTTGAGAACCTTGATAACCAAGGGAAAGGGAATCTGGGTTCGATGTATTTGCATCAGATAGATCAAGGGGCCTTCATTCAGCCAAAAATAAAAATTGGACATTAAATTGCTTGCATGAGAAAAGCCATTGTTGTGTATGCTAAGAAGTCTTGAAACATGAAACATGGATGCAGAAAGCTTATAAACATGAATGGTAAGTTGAATAAGGCTAAACATGAATATGGATTGAATAAGAAAAACTTACGTCAAAACAACTCCACTTAAGTTATTTGGGCAAGCTTGAACATGAGAATTATGCACCGCTGCCAGTTGCTTAGGATCCTGGCCATCATTCTTTGGAAAATGCAAATGTCCAAAAATCATAAAAGATAATCATGAAACAGAAAAAGGCCAGCCCAAAAAGAACAAACTTATGATGGTTCAAAGGCTTTAGCCTGAAGGAAATTATATATTGCTAAACATCATGTTTATTAAATTTTTGTCTCGTGGTATCTTTTAGAACTTTGTACTCCACCACAAGAAACTTACTGTTGAAATAAACAAAAAAACACCAGCCCTCAAGCCGCATAATTGGAAAAAAAATACTGAAAGGAAAAAACCTTATGTACATGCAATCAGTGTTACATAGAATAATGCACAAGTTTGTATAAATAGCCAAAGAAGTGAGTAAAACAGGTATTGCCAGAGATTGTATTAACTTTTTCATCAGGCTCCAAATATAGACCAAAATATATCATACACATGGTCCAAAATCAAAAGTATCATTAACAAACCTGACTCTTCCTATAATGCTGCTTCTTTCCAATCATAATAATTTTTTCAAAATGGGACTTGAGTGTACCCTCTTCCATTGGCCCTTGCAAACGCTGAAACAACTGTCTAGCACTACCCTGCATAAGATAGCAGTATGAAAAAACACAAATGAAAATTAGTCCAAGAGAAAAATGGTGTGGACACATCATATACATGTTCATCATTTGAGAAAAAAAGGAAAATAATTGAAAGGAATATCAAATTTTTGCCTTTGGAATGCCAGGCAAGGTTGAAGGATAAGACTGAGACGAGCCTGAATCCTCTGCACTATCAGCACCGTCACCAGCACCTTTATCCATCAATATCTTGTGCCGATCTTTGCATTCTTTAGGCTTGCGAAATATGCACTGGACATACCAAGGAAGAAATAAACTGTGATTGGAATATATGCAATCATATGTTCCACCATGCATGAAAACAAGCCAGATATAGGAGTGAAGATATACTCTACAAAAAAATCTTGCAGCACTGAAAAATAAGCACTATTTACAACCAGGTGTATTCCACGTAATTAGGCAACTATCATGGAATTTAAAACACATACTATTTACCTTAAACTGAAGGGTGCTGTTGATTGCATCACTAACAAGTTCCCAGTTAGGACCCATATCATGTACAAGCACAACAAGTGCCTGAGATAGCAAAACAGAGTAATCCATAAATATATTTCTACAATCAAAGACCAACAATATGGAAAATATGCAGACAGCAAAATGACCTGGTCTTCAAAAAGTGACCACGGGCTTCCTGAACCTGGCTGGCCCACAGATATCTGAACAGAAGATAAAATGCTCAACCTCATGGAAAGAATATGACCAAAGGAAAATAAGCAAGTTGAATAAAGTATTAGCTACCAGAATACAAAAGACTACCTTCAGTGTTTTGGCTTTTTTGCCCCTCTCCCGGCCAATAAGTTTCATGAACTTGTGGTTGGACATATTACTCATTTGAGAAGTAGCAGGAGAAGGGACAGATCCAGTTATTGGACCCATGTTGTCAAAGGAATTTTCTAGTGATTGCTTCATTACTTTTGGCTTCTTTGAAGCATGTTGTCCATGCAAACCTTAAACAGAAACAATTGGAAGTATTAAAAACATGAAAGTGAAATTAGAAAATTTTAGGAGAGTCCAAAAAAAAAAAAAAAAGATGATGATGATATTCATGTAGTCTGTGATATACTAGGAGGAGATTATCAAAACTAAAAATAAACCAGGGTAGGACTATCATTCAGATGAACGGCCCAGAGATAAGATTGATGTAAATTTCCAAGGAATGAAAGTTGAGAGCATAAACATTCACCCTCTCTGCAGTTGTCAAGTATGAGATGAATCCTCTGACAGGAGTTCGTTAATTGGCATCAAATATCCAATCCCTTAAGAACGTAAAAGCATAATTATTTATAGTAAGGATCATTTATTCAATGACAACCAAACAAACACAGTAATCGCGCCTTAAGAGTCAAGGAAACCCCCTACCAAAGTACATGACAGTTAAGGTAAGAAAACGGAGGGTGGGATGGTTCCCAAGCTTGTATCATCTTTGAACCCAACAACATAAAATTACTTGATTGATAACTACAGGAGAAAAACTACAATATGGAAAAGTTAAAAAAAAAACTCCAATATGGAAAAGTAAAGGATTTTACCACTGGTTCCATCAGATTCAAATTGATGACCATCCAGCCTCTTTTTCACATTATCCCTCTGCAATTTAAAGAACACCATCACAATTACTAACAACTTTTGTTATGCTAAAGCTTATTTCATGCCAATTTGATTAAGAAGATGTTGGACAAGCAAAGAAAAATGCAGAGCTGCCTCCACTAGGTATTCAAACGTTTGAAATCATGTAGTCAGAGAAAATACAAAGCACTTTATCAGGGCACTCATCCCCTTGATTCTAAAAGGAAATCGCCAGCCTTGTCCGCCTAGAAGTTTCAGATAGGAAGCACCCAAGAGTACAGTAAAGACTATTTAAGGGAACTGCAAGGTCTTTTCAGTGTCTCCATGTCCAAAACAACCAAGACAAATAACTCTTAGACACAATGGAAGCCTGAAGATTCAGGTAACTATATATGTTCAATGATACACCGCTTCCCGGTAAAATATGTTTTGAATTTTGAAGTACCCTGACTGATTCCCTTTCCAATCTGTACCTAGAGGAACGTTTACTAAGCTAACATAAAAGTTGTCTACCATCCTTATTTTTTCCTGATTCGGGGTTTTTGTTGCCAAAACTATCATTATTATCCATTGATTTTCCATTTCTATATGGGCAGGGCATCATGTTAATAGCTTCTATTGGCTAATCATATGCATTTTAACCAAATTGAAATAAAGTTGAAGAAAAAAGTGTGGAGAACAAAAAATTGCAAACCTAAAGTCTATAATGATAAAGTCAGCCACAAAAAAGGCCCAGTTGAAGTTGCACCCAGCACATTAGCTTCAAACATGCCTCAACATAATTTAAAAAGGGGAAAATGCTTCCACTCTCTTCATCCCAATTACACTTTTAACTTTGAAGATTGACAAACCACCGTTTCCGTGGGTACAAAGTTTACTTCACGCAGTCTGATAAGTATTATACGTATGCGCATCTAAATGATATCATAATTGGAAATATAAGGAGCTTGCCTCACTAACCATAACAATTCTTATGTGCTTGAGCCATGCAAACTCAAAAACTAATATAATTCTAACTTGCAAAAACAAACAAGAAAAAAAAAAAAGAAATTGTTCGTGATCTTCAATTGAGTAGGAAACTTCACAGAAATTGGTGACAAAGAGAATGATCAATGGGTATTATAATGAACATATGCACGTCCATAAGAGGTCAGAAGACAAAAATGACTAGAGATAAATCAATTTTGAATTTCAACATGGTATTTACAAGTATGACATATGAAGTAATCACATCCATATTTTCAGAAGAACAGAGATAAAAGGAAAACAAGTTCCTCACCTGCTCACTGTGAACAATAGATTCCAGCTGCCGACCCTGCTCATACGCAGATCCCTGCAACCATGAATCAAGCATCTAAACAAGATATCCAATCAAGGACAAAGAAGAATGCACCTAGGTTGAATAAAATCCAAACAATTGTTGAAATTGGACAACTGTTAATGTACCAGATTCTTTGCCTTCTTCTTTTTTGGCTTTGTTGATGTTTCGGTGCAGTTGTGCGGAACTCGCTTTTCAAACTCTCCAACCGACTCAACCTCCATGCTTTTCAGGATTTGGGATCCACCATGCAAAGTACTCTGATCTTCCTGAAAAGAACTAGTATCTCCACTTGATGCATCTGTTTTTGCTGGAGTCTGTCCAACCCCAGGCGCTCCAGCACCAAAAGGAATTATAAACCTCTGCCTCGAAGCAGTGCGCATACGTTTTGGTGGAACTGGTCCAACATGCAATGTACTGCTCGGCCTTTTCCCCATTAAATTATTTTGTTGACAACCAACTGAATTATGCCCATAAAGTAACTCCCCTCCCAAATCATATGATCTTGAGGAGTATGACTTCATAAGCCTTTTATGTTTCTTTTGGTCATGTTTAGTTGATTTGCTACCTTCAAAGCTTCCATGTAAGTAATAAGTGCTTGTCTCTCCTTCCTCCTCGTCATATGCATTTTCATGATATCCAAAATCTGAATTTTAGAAATGAACTTGTAAAATCCATGAAATAAGCAAAAAGGGATGTGTCAATAAGAATATCGTTCGATGTTACCTGCTGCTCCATCACACATAGAAGTGTCAACTTCCTCTTGCATGCTACTACCAGTTTTCTGAAAGAAAACAATCCAGACACAAAAAGGACAAAAACATGGGAATCGACAGTTGCAAGTTACAACAGTTGCTCACATCAATCAAGACTGATTATTAAATGAAAATATTGAATGCTAATTGTTGCAATCATAAACTTCCAGGTTTCTCTTCATTTTGCAGACAAAATTGTGTAAATGTATGTTATATGAAAGTGGCGCAAATTTAACTCAAAATCATTCTCCAATATAATTGGTTTTAAATTATTTTCTGGAACTTAAAGCTCATTAAATTAGTAAATGCAGAAACTGAAGAGATCTTTTTTCACCTTGCAGTGTGACAAATGAGATTCAATGGAGGATCTGTAGGTCTCCATAGCGCCTGCAGGTACTGCATAGAAAAGGCTTTCCTGCCAAGTACAAGAAACAAAAAGGAAATCTTCAATCATTTATAGAAATTGTGCAACTGAATAATTGAACCAAGTACTTAACAGAATAGAGAGACATCGTCTTTGGTCAACTATAAATAGCAAATTAAGCTTATAAGAGCCATATGAAAAGTAGGCTCATACTTCTGTAAACTGATCATCCCATGAAACTTCCATAATTCCCAAATCAGCAACTCTATCAGGAGTTGCGGGGGCTTCAGCTTGCACAGAAGGAACTGGAGAGCTGTGACATTTTAAGAACCTCACAGCATATTCCCGAATCGCATGAGCAAAATTTTTAGTTGGAATTTGTGATAATTGTTTGCATTTTTCCTGCAAAAAACAAGGTATTTTGGAACATCTGTAAGTTGTATATATAAGCTTTAATTGCTATAAATTCCAACAAGCCAGGTAAGATACAGAACAAATGACTCTTTTAAGCCCATCTCTCAATGTATCTAAAGAAGAACTATCTAAAGCACACATATATGGCGCAAATATTCATTCAGTATATGATGTCTTGCATTATAGTGAATAGTTTCCTCCCATACAGAGGTAGCAATGGAATGTAGATATTAATCTAATGAAAGAATAATTATTTCTGCTATGTGGGACAAAAAGTAAACATACAGCTACTTGATTAGACAGATATAAGCAAAAAAAATTCTGTAATCAAATTCTAAACCAAAACTGACTAGCACCTGATGAGGTCCTCCAATCTTGTCCTCGGACAATTCCTTCGCATCAAACCTACTAGAATCATGTTCCCAATGTTTTACAACACCCCCCTTATTGTCACTATTTGTAAACAACTCCACTGAATGCCAGAACTGCATTACAGCCTTTGCCAGAGTGTAAGCAACCTTTTTTAGCTCCAGCTGTTGATTTTGTGCTCTCAACCGTAAAGTAAAAGCAACCCTTCGACAAATTTGAGCAGCAGCAGTCATCTTCCAAAGACGCTCCTATAAGCACAAAATAAATGATTGACAAATGTAGTGGATAAAACATACTATCATGCTGCTATCTTAAAAATAGAATATTCATTTTCTGAAGGAATGATTTCTACGGAGAACAGAAAAGGTGACTTCATCAAATTTTTGAAATGTATACATCAACATAGTCACACCTGGGCAAAATCATTTGCCAACCATGCCATTTCTTCAAGAACAAAGTCCCAGTGAGATTTCCTACAACCTTCTAAAGGTGTAGTACCGATTGACAACTCAGCAATCCTCTGACGCTTAGCCTGTTTGCCATATCATGGTAATTTTCAAAATTATGTGAAGGAGGAAATACATTTCCATCTATATTTCGCATGCAAATCACAAATCAATGGGAATATCAGATAACAACCTCTATAATTCTTGCCTCTTCCAAAATTGAATCTTCACAGGCCCTATCTACCAGTTTTAATTCATTACCAGAACAAGACAGTGATTCAGGAACAGAAGAACTTTTGTCTGGCCGGGTACGTGCAAGTACATGAAGTTTAGAACAATCCAATGTGCATTGAATTCCACCACAACAATCTCTTTTGGGATTAGAATCATCACCCAATTCATTGCCCACTTCTTTATCAGTCTCAGATATAATGTAAACCTTTTGCTCCACTTCATCATTGTTTGGGCAGTTCACATCATTTTTCAGGTCAGAAGTGATCTGCATTTCTTCCTCAATTTTGACCACAGAACTGTTGCTAGAGTGGTTTTCACATACAGCAATATTGTTGCGATTGACAGCATTGTCATCATCAACAGCTTTGGCATCATTTTGTTCATTTCCCATTTTATCAACAGCTAAATTTTGTGTTCCATCAAATTCTGAAGTTTGTCTTGTGACACCATTAGTGTCAACGTTTTTACCAGGAATAAGCAAATTACTGTCATGATTCACATCTAGACCAATGCTGCTTTGGGTGCAAGAAGACTCTGAATCTAATCCCTTTATTGGGACACCATTTTGACCCTCATTGCAATCTCTTTTTGAGTCACTAAACCCATTCATATGAGCAGTAGTAGTTTCATTCTCATTTTTCCCCGTAACTGCAGGACATCCAGAAACACCTGCAATTACCAGTTCCTTTCCTCCAACAAAGTTATTTTCCCCACAAGCAATATCAATGTGAGTCTCAACTTTAGAATCTTGATTGTATGGCTTATCCCTTGTAATGTTGGACTCCGTAACATCTAATCCTTCAGGCAGATTACTTTTAGGTGACTCAACTTTGATTTCCAAAGCTTGTACACCACCAAGCTCCTTGTTGGACTGCGTCTCCACCTTAGGTACCACATCACCGTTTGAGGTTGCAGCTTTCAGGTTAGAAGCAGATGAAATGCTTTGGTCCTTACAATTGTTTGTTTCAGATTTCAACCCCTTGGACTCCCGTGAACCAGCACGAACTTGTAAGGATAATCCATGCCCACCAGAACTTTGAACAACATCCGTTGAACTTAATCTAGTTCCGTCACGACTTGGTCTAGATCTATTCCTCCTAATGTATGAATGAACAATAGCAGAATCTTCTGATTCCTTCACATTTGGAGTCCCATCCATCTGAGAAGACTGTTCTGATGGTGTAACACTATTCCTTCTATTGAAATGCTTAGATTTCCTATCATGTTCAAGTAATGAATTGTCACCGTTGAAGTTATCAGCACTATTTGGTTCACAAAGTGTAGGCACCAATGGTCTACCGCTACTTTCAACAGAGTCTCCATGAGGTGACTCAGTTATAGCAAAACTACCTTTAGCTTCACTGCATTAACACCATGACACAAGGAAATCGAACGGGTGAATTTTCTTTTGTTCAATTATGCTTTCGTCAACTATAATCCATAAGACTCAACAGCAAAAATGAATATACCTAGTTACAATATGCTCAGCTTGATGATCAGTCAGTGATGTAGATTGGACACTAACTGAAGCTGCATTCCCAAATTTGAAGTCTAAAGGATTGCCACCCTGCAGGTAAGGAAAATTATATAGTTATCACCAACAAATACTATTGAAATTGTCAAGAACAGGAACGAAGAGCATACTTTTTCTAGAAATTCTAGCTCTCTACGCCTTTCCTCTCGAACATCATACTCCTGCCTGTTTACATCAAACAATATTTTTCTTTATCAAGAAATAAAGGTGAACACAAATTCCATAATATTGGCAAGAGACATGGAAACTACAGAGCAGTAATGAACACAACAAGATATGAATATTACCTAAGCTCTGCCTGAGCTTTTTCAATTGCTGCATTGCGCGGAGAGGTTTTGATACCAATACCAACTCCACCTTCAACAACCCCTCCCATGGAATCAACCTCAGCATTTACTATGAAAGGAGATCCTGAACCACATTCATGCATTCCTAATCTGCTACCTACAAGCTTTCACCTCCCATTGATTCAGAGAACTATCATATTAATGAAGCACTCATTAGAAATTTGATATATATAAATGATAAATCAATGATGAAAAACCACAACATGCTTTACCCTTCAATAAACTGAATGTAGCATTCACGATAATAATGTAGACAAATCACTTAACTTGAACAAATTTGAATATCAACAATAGATATCAAACAATTAGATGTTTCCAAGTATCACAAGAAAAATGGTATTGGAAACCTATCTTCAACATTCCAAAGTATGGAGACTATAGCATAAAAAACACTAACATCAATCACCGTGTCAAAGTCCATATTGTATGCATAAAACCATAAAAACGAATTAGCCGCAGGAATTTCAAAACATTAATAAAAATCAATGTCTTACAATGTCAATGACTAACGTATGATTTTTCATCTCTTTTTTTTAATTTCATAATAAAGTTTTCTAAGTAAAAGTTTGTGCCCCATACTTGTGTTCATGACTAGGATCACGTCATTAGTGGGAAAAAGACAATTAAGGAATAATGTCTCATGTCCAGACTACAATAGAGGGTAATTCTGGTTCAATTTTAACAAACATAAAGAGAATTGTTTTTAAAGAACAAATCACTTGTATCTAAACATTCTCCCCTAATGCATAAGAACTTAGAGTTTAAAAGAGAGGAAATTGATCAACCAGAAGTTTCAATTTGGTGGGATGAAAAATGGGAATTGAATTGACAGCGAGGACAACTTATGTTAAGTTTTGCTTATTAGATAGGGAACAATAATAAGTTAGATATGTTGTCCTAGTTTGTTTAGGACTAGGTTTGGAATTGGGTCAGGCTTGAGCACTCGAAAATTTATTTTCAAACATGGGCCCATCTTGAAGCATGATCGGGCTTAAGCCAAGTCTGTAATAAAGGATTGAATCCATAAGGATATGTTAAGTTGTCATATACCTATTAGGATAAGGATTTGTTATGATTCCTATATCCATCAGGATTTGTTTCTGTTATATTTTATTTTAAGTTTCCTAGTTAAGAAGGTTTTCTTGTCCAAAAAGAAAAAGAAATAAGTTAGCTTTAGAAAAAGGATTGGGATTTCAATCAATCCTTTTCCTACTAGAATTAGAACTCTTATATACTATACCACATTAGGGATATAAAAGGGAGGGTTAACATATGTTTTAGGCAGCCCGAAACGTAATTATTTCTAATAGAACTTCTGCAGGAAATTCTCCTGCGAGAGTGTCTTTTCTTGTTGATTAAATCCTAAGTTTTATGCTTGGATTTGGTTCTGAGATTAACCTAAAATCTCTACCTAACTACTTCCGTTGTGTCAATTGGTATCAGAGCCATTAAAATCCAGTTTTTCCTGGATTTCTTTCCTGTTTTGTTTATGCTCCTGCCCACCTTCCAGCCCTACTACCTAGAAAATTTTCCTAGATTTCTTCGTCGCCTTTCCTCAATTTTGTGTCTATTCCACACCCTTCAGCTCATCTTCCAGCCCTGCCTTTCCTTAGTTTTGTTTCTATTCCACACCCTCCAGCCCATCTTCTAGCCCTACGCACCCAGAAAATTCACCCAAAACCCCGAAAATTCATCCAAAACCTAGAAAAGTCAAACCAAACGTTTCAGCCTTGACCAACTAGTACACATGGTTGATCAAGAAAATAACCAGAGATTTGACGAAGTTTTGGAGGCTATTAATGGATTAGCGACTCGTATGGATCAACTTCTAACCATTATGGCCCTTAATCAAGCTCATAATGGAGGAATAACAATTAATGGAGCTCAAGGAAGAGGTTTACCTTAATCCCAATCTATTGATAGACCTAATCTTCCAAGGAATGCAGAAAATAGGAGAGCTTAAGGTCAAAATCTGATGCCTCTTATGGAAGATAGTTTGGATGAAGAAATTCTAGACCAAGACCAACCAAGAAGAGGCCAAAGGGATAAAGATGATTACAAGATTAAAGTTGAAGCCCCTTACTTTATTGAAAATCTAAGCACTGAAGGCTTTCTTGATTGGATTGATGGGGCGGAAAGTTTTCAAGAGATGATGGAAGTCATATATGATAAACTAGTCAGAACTATGGGCTATAAATTAAAAAGTGGTGCTAAAGTTTGATGGAGTAATCTTCAAAAGAATCAGGAGAGGTCAGGAAAACCACCAATCAAATCTTGGAGGAAATTTGATTCAAGCCCTTTTCCTTAGATTTTTACCCCCTGATTATGAGTTGTACTTATTTGATCTTCATCAAAGTTGTGCCCAAGGTTCTAGGAGTGTGGAGGAGTATCATTCTGAGTTCTTGAGGCTGGTAACACACAATAATCTTGAAGAATCTGACATGCAGCAAGTTTCAAGGTATCTTAGAGGATTAAGATCATCCATAAGTGAAAGGCTTGGAACACTATTTAGAACATAGAGGAGGCCTACCAATTGGCCTTGAAAGCTGGTAAGATGGAAAAGGCACCTAAGAGGTTTGAACACCTTAGGAGAACAACTCAACAAATTCCAAACGAAGTGGTAGGAAAGGGGAAAGCATTAGCTGAAATAGTGAAAATTGATAATGCCCCTAAAGATCTAAGAGTGGACAAAAGGAAGCTTTTTGAAGGAGGCGGAGGCAGCAGCAGCAACAACAACAGCAGTAGTAATAGAGGAGTTCCTAAGGTTTCCAACCCTTATGCACCACCAAAAATAGACGTGTTATAAATGCCAGAAGCCTGGACATATCTCTAATAATTGTCCTGAGAGAAAGATGGTCAATGTTGCGGAAAGAGGAGACTACCTTACTGAAGGTGAAGAAGATTTGGAAGAGCTTCAAGAAGAGGGAGAAGAAGAAGAGAAGTTTGCTGAAGAAGTTGCTGAGGACAAAGTTAGTCTAGTAGTAAGGAAGATACTTTGTTTATCAAAAATCGAGGAGCCACAACAAAGGAAAATCATTTTTAGATCCTTTTGCACTGTTAATGGTAAGGTGTGCAACTTGATTGTAGACAATTTATTTAATTGCATTGATGAGAGTTTAGCGGCAAGAAAGTTGGTGGATCACATGAAGCTTCCTACTGAGAAACATCCTAATCCCTACACCATTGGTTGGCTTACTGAAGGGTTAGCCTTGAGAGTAACTGAAGTGTGTCAAGTTCCTATTTCTATAGGAAAATATTAAAAGGCTACTGTTTATTGTGATGTGGTGGACATGATTGCAGGTCACATATTCCTAGGAAAGCTATGGCAATTTGATGCGGATATTACTTATATGTCTCATTCTAATGGAAAGGCAAGAAAGTGACCATGCTACCCACAAATGCACCCTTTGATAGGCCAAAGACTTTTAGAGTGGAGAGAAAGACATTGCTGACCCTTAGTGGGCAAGATTTTGAGAGGGAAGTTAAGGAGACTCGAGAGGTTCTTGTCTTGGTTGTAAAGAACGAATTATTGGAGGAGAAAGAGGAGGAGAATGGAGCTAATTTAGATCTAATCCAGCCGCTTTTGGAGGAATTTTCAGATTTGGGCCAGTCCGAATTACCTAATAAATTGCCTCCTATGAGAGATATTCAACATCACATTAATCTAGTACTTAGAGCTAAGCTTCCTAATCTGCTCCATCATAGATAAACCTTAAAGAAGCCGATATTCTACGAGAACAAGTGGAAGAATTGATGAAAAAGGGCTTGATCTGAGAAAGCACGAGTCTTTGTGCTGTTCTTGCACTTTCGACATCTAAGAAGGATTGATCGTGGAGATTGTGTATTGACAGTAGAGCCATTAACAAAATTACCATGGGATATCAATTTCTTATTCCTAGATTGAATGACATGCTTGATCAACTTTGTGGTTCTCAGGTGTTCTCTAAACTTGACTTGAAAAGTGGTTATCACCAAATATGGATCAGACTTGGGGATAAGTGGAAGACCGCATTTAAAACGAAAGAGGGGTTGTATAAGTGGCTAGTCATGTCCTTTGGGTTATCCAATGCCCCTAGCACTTTTATGAGACTCATAAACCAAGTGCTTAGACCTTTTAATGGAAAGTTGGTGGTTGTTTATTTTGATGATATCCTTGTCTATAGCAAAATAGTTGAAGAGCATCTAGAACATTTGAGGAGAGTCTTGTCTGTTTTAAAACATAATTAGCTTTACTTGAACTTGAAGAAATGCAGTTTCTTGACTAGCAAGTTACTGTTCTTGGGGTATGTGGTTAGTTCTGAAGGAATTCAT
>JAOSBP010000158.1:2386-17896 GCA_027563825.1 Erythroxylum mucronatum
CGATATGTATTAATGTGTGTGGGTTTGAGTTACTAATTAAAATAAATATCAGTGTGAGTGTTTGTTCTGTCTTGGGTAGCATCCATGTATCCTCCCAGGGGGTATTTGGGTGTTACACGAATACCCTACCGTATGGTATGATGCTGACAAGAATCTTTAGAGATTCTGGAATCCTTCTTGAGAAAGGAAACAGAATGAAGATGGACATTAAAAGCATCATTAACGCTACAACTATCAATAAAATGGGCTTAAAGAATCAGGAAAAAAAGGTTACAGATTCTATGAAAAAAAAAACAAGGATTGAGGGGGAACGTGCTGTGAAACAAAGCTTGAGTGAGAAGGTAACTCCCACAAAGAAATCAAAATCTAAATCCAGTGGAAGAATGCCTACAAAAGGATTGAAGAAATTGTCAGATGATTCAATGAAAGTTAAGACGATTTCTCAAAGAGAAGAAAGCCGGGTGCGACAGACGGAGAAACAAGTATCCTTGAAGAGAAAGGGGGAGACACTTCTTTCAAAAAAAACCCAAACAAGCCAAGAGCTCACCTAGACTACTAAACCTGCGTTAACAAGAGCAAAAAAAAGGTAAAGGGTTGACTCATAGTGGAGACTCTGGAAAGAAAGCACCGCAAGCAACCAGATCTTTGGTTTTAATTTTGCAAGAGGAGCCAACAAAATTGACTAAAGAAATTAAGAAAGAGGAAGTTAGAATTTGAGAAGAAGAAATCTCAACCTCAACAAAAAAACCCCTCCTAGGTTGGTTGAAGAAAGTAAGAAGCAGAAACCCAGTCAGAAAAAGAGCACTCCAACAGCTGTTCAACAAAAGAAAAAGTCAGTTGAACACAGTCTAGCACAGGTTAATCCTTCTCAACCAATGAGAAAGGAGGATTTGAAACTGAAGATGATTGAAAAAGTTGAACCTGTAAGGAGTAGAAGCTCAATAATCATAAGAGAACCCTTGAGAAAGGTGGTCAAGGTACAATTTGAACCAATCTTGGTAAATAGTCATTCAATACATCTGTTGAATCATGGAGAGAAAAGGTTGTATAGTGTTCTGCGAGATGAGAAATCAGAACCATATCCAACATAGATGACTAAGCAGAAGTACACCATTTATCCAGTCACAAAAAGAACTGTGATCAAGATTGCACTTGACATTCAACCAATATCTTACATTGTACGCGAAGAAGATAAGGGGAAGAAGAAAATGTATCCAAAAGGGATTACAAGCGATCTGACAGAGGTTCAGATAGAAGCTGAAGTAGGGAACATAGATGAGGCGTGTTATGCAGCTCAACAGTGAGGAATCTATGTTTCCCATCATATCTTAAAGGCATCAGGAAATCATTGTGGTCGTTTTACCACTGATGAAACTTCTCAGGTAGTTGGCAAAATAACAGAAGGGCAGTATAGAACCATCAGATTTGGAGGTATTAATTTTAACATAGAGACTCTTGTGTACCTAATCATGCACCTTAGACCCTTGAGCTCTATATCTTCAATAGGATATGTAATACACCTTTTCAGAAAACAAATCCCAAAGCTACTTAGACCTGATGACCTTGATCTCCCTGAAAGAAACTTATCTCTCAAACCTCCTGCTATCACAATCACTGAACCAGATGTAGTACCTTCAGAACCATTTGTTGCTACTATTGGTTTGGAAGAAGTATAACAGAAGAGTTATGAAGCCTTAGTCGAAGGAATTGAAGAAATTCATGACAAGGTTGATGATTTACATGACTCACTGGGGGACTTACATGAGGAAGTAGCTCGGTTACGAGTGTCTATGGAAGAAGAACTCAAGTCACTCCACATTGAGATGCAAAAAATGTTCTCTGAAATTATGAAGCATCTTCGGCCATGATTTTTGATCAATAACAAATAGGGGGAGAAGAGATGAGAAATGAAGAGATCGTATAGGGGAGAAGAGAAAGATAAGGGGAGAAGAGAAGTGAAGAGATAGTATATAGCTTACAATTTTTTTCAATTGTATATCATCTTATAAATAATAATCGATTATCTTTCTAAAATTATGCTTATTTGTTATCATCAAAAAGGGGGAGATTGTTAAGTCAAAATGACTTCACGTCTAATAATTTTGATAAAAATCAAATAATAATAATATTATAAATTGATGAACCGTTTTGATCAAAAGGAAGAAACTAAGACGGAAGCAAAAGTGAGACGGAAGCAAAAGTGAGACGTGAGCAAAAGTAAGACGGAAGCGATACGAAGACGAAGAACCGATACTATATCGAACGGTTAATCAGTTTGAGTTAGTTACAGAACTTAACTGAATTATGGTTTCTACAAGAATCAAGAAACAAGAAGAAAGAAGCAGTTATCAAGAAGCAGTTGAAGATGAAGGCTATAAATACAAGTCGAAGTCGAAGGATGAAAAAGTTAGTGAATTCAGTCAATGATTTGAGATAGTGATCTTAAGTTTTTAAACTTTAGCAAACACTGTATTTTTTATGCCAAACACTAGAGCTATCATTACTGTAACAAAGCTCGCAATATCTTTCTTGTAAGAGAGAAGAAAAGCTGAGAGCCTGAAGAGGCTAAGTGAGAGAAAATAATACTTCGTGTAAGAGACCTGAAGAGACTCTGTAGAGCAAGAATACTTGTACAGTTTTAAAAGAATAGTGAAATTTCATAAAGGATTCTGAGGACTGGACGTAGCCCACGGTTTGGGGTTAACCAGGATAAAATCGCCGTGTCTACTCTCTAACTCTCTACTTTTAATTTCTATTGTTTTATACAAGTATATAGAAGCTAATTGCAATGCATTGTAACTTTTACTTAATAGCTTTGAATAAGTAAGTTTTCAAAGAAATATAAAAGGGGATTGTATTCACGAAAAAATGAATACACAATTCAACCCCCCTTCTTATGCATTTTGTATATTGAATGTAAAGTCTATACTAACGCGTGATTTACTTCATACTCAACTTCAAACCATAATTTGAAACTTTTAGAGATAGAACTAAAATTCCATTCCTCATAAAATTTGTAGCCATATGTCCCTAGGTTAATCGAAATTAAAAATCATCCCATTTGGATATCTATAGATCAAGATGTGGCCAAAATACAAATGTCTATTTAGTGAAAACACTCCATTTAACAATATTCTAGCACACTTCATCATTTTCATCCTAAATTCATCAATCAATCATTATCAATCCTTTCCTAATGAATTCATATGGCCAAGCAATTTGGTGGAGAGTAAATACAATGTGTGAGGAGTTCGTGGTCCAAATTTCAAGTCTATTGAAGGTCCGGAGAAGAAGTTATGGTCTAAAGAGTGAAGGGTGTCGAAATCTGTCAAAAGGCATAACACCTTCACTGTCATGATCGTGCTTCATGCACTTCCTGCTGATTCTTCTCTTTCATGATCGTCCACTACCTAACACTTCCTCTCTATCATGATCGTGCAACTCCTCTAGATTTCCTTTCTGTCACAATCGTACAAGTCCACAGAGAGGGATTGTGACAGACGAAACTTACCCAAATTTACGAAACTGCATATTTTTCGTCACTTCTTCATCTCTTTTGCTTAATCTATCATTTCTAACTTATGTCTTCATTATTTCCTCTTCATTCCTACTTACATTTCAGCTCAACTCAATCATAAACAAATCAAAATCTATGATTGATCACAAACATAAAAAACTGAACATATCAAATACGCATTCATCATATTTTCTGCACTTCTTCATCTTCATCAACACCTCATTTCATCTGTAATTTATCATTTTAATACTTCTCATTTCACGACATCACATTACTCCTTTTTCCTTAACTTTAGACTCATCTTAGTTCATCTTTAAAACACCTAAAGAGATCCACGTTAATAACAGTAAAAATAGAGCATGAAACACCACTTACCTATCAAATTTTTCTGCACTCTTTTTAGATCATCATAATGATATTTCTATCTCAAAAATCATCTCAACAAAAACTTATGAAAGGTTAATCATCTCATATGCAGAAATAAGACATTTATATGCACTATTCATCACTCACGATGCACATGAATAATGACCAGTAGTCTCATTATCATTTAATCACCATATTTGTTTCATATTCATACAACCCATGAGAATTAACATGTTACTTACTTGGTAAAACTCCAAACTCTTCAAAATCAGTTGAACCCTAGCTTTCTATGATACACGATCATCAACAGTCAAAAGTTGTAGGGTTAAGTCTTTTAGTGACAGTGAAGAAGATAATAAATGAAAGTAGCAAGTAGGGTGAGAACAAAGCTTGCGTTGAGAGGGTGAGAAAATGAGTATCGTAGGTGAAAAAGATGAAGAACGAAATGAAGAGAAATAAACAAGAAGTGAGAACAAATGAACACAATGAAAGACAATAAAAATGAAGATAGTCTTTCACTTGGGAGAGTTTTGTGGATTATAGAATATGGTGTGGCAAGTGTCACTTTCTTATAGGCTCCCATTGGTCTTTTATCAAACTAGTCCATTTGTCTCCAATTTTTAACGTCATATTCTCAAAAAATCCTAATATCATTAACCAATTATTTCAACTGTCATTTGACACTTATTTCTACTACCATAAATCAATTGTCTTGCCACTTGACATTTTCCTAGTCCAAAAATACTCAAAATTTCATAAATTTCCTAAATTTCACCAAAAATTCAAAATCAATAATTATACTCTCCAAAACAATTTTCAATACATATAATCCACAATTCTCAATAAAATCACATTTATAAATCAATTATACTCGAAAAATGACAATGAATGCATGACTAATCATTTCAATGTGTGCAATGAGTAATAATCACATGTGTGTGTATGCTATATTATGCATGAGCATGAAATGCATTTTCTAACTTCTCAATAAACTCTCACGTACACTAATCTAGGTTTCTAACCCTTAACATGGGATAACGGGATGTTACACAACTACCTTTATGTTATCATACATTCATGTAATGAAATGCATCAAATCACATACGATCAATCAGTCACTTTATTTCACTTTACACATTCACTTTCATATGTCATCAGACCTAAATCTAGCATTCAACAGTTATGTTGAGAATCACTTATTCCTTGCTCATTCACATTCAATGAAGCACTTCCAATATGTCCACATTTATCAAACTCCTCGAACGATTAATGTCTGGAATCAACACATTCACATTCACATCAATAATAATTCAGTACAGATGCTTAAAAAACAATTAATTAAGAGAAGACCATCTAGGTCGACTCACAGTTTACTCCAGGTAGCTATTGCCTCGAAGTCCCGACAACGTCTGGATGTTGTTGCTCTAATTGCCCTTCTATATCATGCAATACATACATATTTACACATTACTAATTTGCACATTTTCATGAATACTCAATCATATACATATGTATATATGACATGTATAATGCATGCTCAATGACAATCCCGGGTATATTTTGTTAATTCACATCTTATGTTCATTCATATATCATTTCTTGCGAAACTTGATTTCCTAAGTTCCCCAATCAACCAACTACCAATCCTTTCCTAGTGAATTCAGATGACCATGAAATTTGGTGGAGAGGAAGGACAATGTGTGAGGAGTTTGTAGTTCATATTTCAAGTCAATCAAAGGTTCGAAGAAAAAGTTATGGTCAAAAGAGTGAAGGGTGTTTAAAATTGTCAAAAAACGTTGCACCTTCACTGTCATGATTATGCTTGTGCATGATTGTACACTTCTTATTGATTCCTCTCTGTTACGATCATGCTTGTATACGATCGTGCACTACTCGACATTTCCTCTCTGTCATGATCTTGCTTATGCACGATCGTGCACTACCCAAGCATGATCGTGCAACTCCGTTGAGGTTTCCTTTCTAGCACAATCGTGCACTATTTGATGGCTTTTCTCAAAATAGATTTTTGGGTCAATTTTGCATAGACATTTTGACAAGGAAAAAGAAGTATTTAGGCAATACATTCTTCTAAACAAGTGTTCCCATATGTCTTAATTTTCTAGTGACACCAATTTCATGCAATTTTTTCAGTATTCTGCAAGTTAAACCTAAAATACTACATACTGTTCCCAAACCAAGACAACACATTCTACTCAACTTCAAGCCAAATTTTGAAACCCTTAAAGACAAAATTACAATTTGATTCCTTATGAAAAATATATAAATATGTCTCTAGTTAAATCTAAACTTAAAATCATCCCATTTGGATATATACAAATTAAGATATGGCTAAAATACAGATGCATGTTCAATGAAAACGTTACAGCTAACATATTCCAACCATTCTCTTTCAAATTTTTTTTATTTTCAACTCCTCTAACATGATCATTTACCACTAACTATCATGTGATTTTCACACCTAAAAACTCTATTCTACCCCTCCTTCTTCAACCCTAACCCTATCTTCATAATTCTTCACATTTTCTACATCACTTCTCTCTCTAAGCCTTAGCAAACACTCTCAAATCCTCTCCCCTTATCTCTTCAATTTCTTTAGACCTCTCACTTGTTTTTGCATCTTTACTCTAGACTTCACTCTCTTCTTCATATATTTCATCACTTCTATACATATCTTACATTTTGAAGTAGTTTTATATAATTTCGTGCTCATTTTTTTCCATTCACAGTTTTAGACTTTTTGTGGTACACTTCGGTGTGTTTTTGGTCTATTTTGCAAATCTACACTTAAAAATGGGGGCAAAAATCAAGCAAAGCACAAAATGCTATCAATCCAAAGGAAACACATCAGTAGAGGGGAATGGAGCATGGGATAGAGCGACAAATTTTAGAGCTCCATTTTTGATTTATTTAGAAGATGAATGTACTCAACTTCACAAACTTTGCTATAGAATTATTAGTGCTCCTAGGATTTTTTATTTCGATATCTTGGATGATCTAAGATTAAAGGAAAAGTTTGAGACTTTGAGTAGTAACGTTCAATAGGATAAGTTTATTACTTTTAACTACATTGTTTATAAAGAATTGACCTTTAAATTTTACACTACTCTTCAATTTGCATTGTAGGATCCAACTGAATTTTGGTTTCATATGGTGGGTTTCCTAGTTCAAACATAATTGAAAAGCATGAAGATTTTCGAGCCATAAGGTACCGAAAGGTTTTAATTGGATTGGATACTTTCATTATTAGAAATGCAAATAATAATGTCATCCTTAGTCCTTAACATTTTTTATTGCATAAGTTCTTGTGTCAAACTGTGTTTGATAAATCAAAAAATAATAAATGTTCTAGGAAGGAATTATTCATTTTGTGGTGCATGGATAATAACGTTAAAGTTTGCTCAATGGATCACATTTTTCAATCTATATCTACTGCCCTTAAAAAGAAAAATGGCCATCTTGGTATGGGTTATATTGTCATTGCATTTATTGATCATTATAGTGTGAATGTTGATGGACTAATAGTTGTCTTTCCTGAGTTTTTCAATCTTACACACTTAAGACGAGCTAAAATTTGGCAATCGATCACGTGGGCCTCCGAGATGTCAACTGTAAAACACATGTGAAACACAAGATAAGGTAGACTAGTTTGAGCTCTGTACCACCTCAATAGTAAAATAAAGACTCAACTAGTGAAGAGACCGAGGATCATGAAGAGGTAGGTTAGGAGAAGGTCCTTAACGTGGTTTCAGAAAATAACAAATTGTTAAAGGAATGGCATAAGAACAACAACAACAACGATGTGACATCAAGAAGATCTTTAGATACTTTGCTGATTAGGGTGTTATTCCATCTCCAACCCCATCAACACCCCGATTTCCTTAACGACATGCTCTTACCCTTTCCTTATTTTTTGTCTTGTTATTTTTATATATGTGTTGTTTGCTCTCTTACATTAAGGACAATGTGTTGTCTAGAGGATTTTGCATTGACATATCATCGTGAGTGTGAATTTTGCATACCATATTGTTAACTTTTGATTAGGTTAACATGGTGTGAGCATATATATGAATTGTGTTAATGTGTCAATGGCAATAACTTGATGGAAGTAGTTTAGCTTTGAACATAGTCATTGAATTTGTAAAGGCATATTGGCTTGTGAATTTTATGTTTTAAGTATCTTTGGTTTAATATGCATGTTAATTAGGATATGACGTTAGTTTATTCACTTTAACAAATTTGTTGTATACATTTATAATTATAAGTTAGTTGAATAAGTTAGTATTATTAGTATTTTTTCATGAGGATGATTGACTAAAAAGAAATGAGGTAAGCTATAAGTAATTGATAAAAAATGTCTTAAATGAATAACTATGTCGTTGGCCCTTTTAAAAAAATATTAGGTTATAAATAGAGTTACTAGCTAGTTGAGAATGTAATATAGCTGAGCAACCGAGGGCATTCATGACAAAATGTTTTTCATCATGTCAAAAGGCTATAATGATATTCCAACCAAAATAATTAATTGAACAAATAAAAAAAGTGATACTTCAATAGATAATTCCTACTGATCTTTGAAAATAGAAAAAATTTCATTATGAGATACTTAATGATTGTTACAATTTTGATTTATTACTAATTATCAATGTTTGTGTACAAGTGATTTAGGTGAATGAAAATGATGTTAATGTTTTGATTAATATATATATTTAATCCAAATTCATGCCCTAAAGTGGCTGATGTAAAAGCTCTTTCTGCCCCTTTGAGTGTCTGCACGTCTGCCCGATGCAAGCCACGACCATGGCCCTTTAAACCACGGTTGTGGGCCACATCCAAGCCTTCTGTCACAATCGTGGCATGCAAGCCATGTCCTGGGCTTCTGTCACAATTATGGCATGTGGGCCACAATCGTGGGCCAACTCTGGTGCTTCTATCACGATCGTGGCCTGTTATGCCACGATCATGAGTCGTTGTTTCGGCCTGAATGTCTCTGAAACTTCTCTGTTCTTCAATATTGACCCTGAAACACTAACAAACACATCAAGGTACCTTTAAAACATAATATTTAAGCTTAAAGACTTGTATTAACCCATAAAAACACTTAATCACAAATAATTAACAAACTAACACAATTCTAACATAAACATATACTAAACGATTGAATTAACAATTAAATACACATCAAACTAAGCCATAAAACATGATGCAATTTACACTTATCAACATCCCCACACTTAAACGTTTGCTTGTCCTCAATCAAACAAAACAACAAACACACAAAATCATAAAGCACACAATGCAATAATGAGACAATGACTTTAACTTCATGAAATAAATTTAACTTTAAACACAATCATTCAAGTTATTTCAAATCATTAACATGCAAAATCCATATCTAGGGGCTCTAGACTAAACATACATATTAATCAAAACCCAAATGTCAAGTTACTCACCCTTCTCAATTGTACACACACATTAATAATTTTTTATTCATTCATACTCTGTAACTACTCCTAACTGCGATTTCATGAAAAGTCAAGATATTTACAAGTTCGGTAGGTTTTATTAGAATTTTTTCTTTTCTTTAATATTTTTTAGACATTGACCTAGTCTTTTACTCAAAACATTGATGGCATAGTCCCCATGATTGCGACTGAGATTATTTGGTTCTATCACGATCATGAAAAGGTCCACCACGATCGTGTCAGACACAAAAATAGAAATGTTGTTTAGAATCAATTGGAATACAGGTATCATTAGCGAATGATATTAATTGGTGACTTGTCAAAAATACATCCCTAGATAAGATGTAATGATCTTGATGGAACATACCAAAGTATAAGAGTAAATGAATATGTTTACTATTCCACTTAGATTTATTATAAGGGATATACTAATCATGTAAGATATGATAGAAATTGCTCTTACTGAAAGATCATGAATAGTTGGAATTGATCTTCTTGAGGTATTAAAGATGACTGAAAAGTGATGATGAATATAGTTAACTGATAAATAGTATGTAAAGAGTACAGATGATTGAGGGAAGAATCTTCTTATGATATAGACTTTCATCGAAGTATATCATGTAAGTCAAATGTTCCATTTCTAGATATGAATGATGATGGAACAAATCAGAAGTGAATATTGGAGTCTCGTTTCTAACTAAGACTCAAGCATAAGAGGTAGAATATGCTACTGAGAGTGTATACATTTTTGTTTGATATAAAGTATCCAACTATGTGATTGGATTCTTGAATTTGAGGAGACACTATTGCTAATGTGAGGAGAACTTAGGTCCATACTATATTCTATGCAAATATGTTCAGGAGATACATGTTAGATTTGATGAATGTGTTACCAACTCAGGAAGTTAAGATTGTAAATAAATTGAAATGTGTGGAGTAACTAGTATGAATGAATAGACATTAGAATAAGTCAATGAGAAGTCAGAGGAAATCAGAGGAAATCAAATGAATGGAGAAAATCATTAGAGAAAAGAAGTCAATTAGGAAATCGAAAATAACTTAAGATAATGTTACCTCATTTGAGGAATTAGTTACTTAAGGAATTACGAGAACTAATCATGGGCACATTGACTTTTGGCAATATCTATTTGAGTTAACAAATGCCCCCGACAGTATTATGGTATTGAAGAATAAAGTGTCCCAATTTTGTTTAGAATAATTAGTGACCATGATCATAAATGATATATTGAATTTATTCGAAAAGTTGAGAAGAATATTCTAAATACTTTAGGTAAATCTTACATATCATGAAGGTATAAACAATTATATGCCAATTTCAATAAGAGTGAATTTTAGCTTGATCAAATAAAATGTTAAGATGCATAGTAACTGAACATGGCATATTGGGAGACCCAAAGAAAGTAAAGGTAATGATGAAGTGAGAAACTCCAAGGAATATATAAGAGATCTGGAGTTTTCTAGAACTAGTTGTATATTGGATACTACCAGAGACTACTAAGGAGTTTTTATTGATCTTAACCCTTTGACAAAAAATGTCTGAGGAAAAATGTGTAAATCGTATGACTGATAAATGTAAAAAGAATTTGGAGGAAATTAAAACACCGATAAATTACAGCACCAGTGTTAGTTATTCCATCTGGATTTGGAGATTATAAAGAATATGATGATGTTTCAAAGCAGAGATTATGATGTAATCCAATGCAGCATAATAAAGTGATTTCATATGCTTCGAGACAATTAAAGTCTTATGAGTTGATTATTTGATACATGATTTAGAACTTGCTACAATAGTAATTGCTTTGAAAGCTTGGAGACATTATATGTACAATGAAAAATTTTGGATATATATAAAAATACAGATCATTTAAGTTCGAGGTAATTATTGAGTTTGAAAGGGTTGAATATAAGACTGAAACAATGGATAGAGTTACTTGAAGACTATGATGTACAAATGAGTATTTCCTAGTAAAGCTAGTGTTGTAATTTGATGCATTGAACAGAAAATTCAATAGTAATGCAACACAAATTTAGATATTGAGGTTACTAAATCTAGTGCAATAAAGAGCATCGAACGTCGAGTTGAATTTTGGGCAAATCAAAGTACTATTAGCTATTGAATTTAAGATCAGTTTCATATGAAAAGATTGCCAAAGCCCAAATTAAGGATTCAGAATTTGTGAATCTTATTGAGAAAATTGAAAATGCATTCAAATTTTGAGTTTGAATAGGAAAAATGATATTTTGAGATTGTAGTGAAAAGTATGTGTACTCGATAAAGATGATTGAGCAAAGAGATTATTAAAGAAAGCAAAAATAACAACCTAAGCTATACATCCTAATAGGAATACGACAAAACATCATTTGGCGGTTAAGAATGTAGAATCAAGTAACTGAATGTTTGAATTACCAACAGTCTTAAATGTTGGAGATATACTTAGAACTTATATTTTGAAGTTCATAAAAACCTGAGGTTAATGTACAGTTTTAATTGACTTTAAGCATAACAATCATTACCACAGTGATATCATTAGAATACCGTATGAGACGTTATACGACAAAAAGAGACGCCTGCCTTTATATGGGGATGAATAAGGCCTAAAATAGTTTAAGGCAAAAATTGATTGGATATGTTGTTGATAAGTGAAATTTATCTGTATTAGAAATTAAGTGATTCAAGAAAGACAAATGAGTTAGGTGGATCAACACCGAAGATATGGAACATAGTGAGATAGACATAAAAGTTAAGTGTATTAACACTAAAGAGATGTGAAGCGAAAGATGAAATATTTCTAAGAGTATTGCCATGGCAAGGTGTGCTCAAGTTAGGAAAAAGGGGGAGCTAAGCCTAACATAAATTGGTGCATATGAAATTTTTGTGAGAATAGAACCATTAACTTATGAGTTAGCATTACCAATAAAAGATGTTTCAGATTCACACAGTGTTACATGGATATGTTTAGGAAATATTGTTATGATATGATATATGTGTTATTGATACCAGAAGTGAAATTGTGAGTAATCTGAAATATATTGAGGAAACAGTTAAGATAGTGTGATATCTGAATAAACGACTGAAAAATCAAGTGATTCCATCGGCTATTGTCCCTTAAGAGGAACCATTCGAGTGAAGAAGTTAAATGGGAAACAAAGAAGCATACGAGGAAACAATACCCCTACCTTTTTTATCAATCAGATAAGAATTTCGATGACGAAATTTATTAACGGTTGGAGAATTGTAACATCCCGTTTCCATACCAAAGGTTAGAACCCTAGATTTCTATAAATGAGAAATAACAATGAGAGATTTAAAAATGCACTCCATGCTCATGCATAATATAGTACACATACACGTGAATTTGATTATTACACATATTGCAATGATTTGTTTATGCACTCATTTGACATTTTTCAGGTATAAATGATTGTTTTAATGTGATTATGATATGGATAGTGAATATTTTGCCTTAAAAATTGATCTGGTGAATTAAATCATTGCTTTATAATTTTTGGTGAAATTTGAGAATTTTCTGAAATTATGGGTGTTTTTGGACTAGGAAAAAAATGCCAAATGGCAAGACAATTGATAAATGGCAGTAGAAATAAATGTCAAATGGCAGTAGAAATTTTGATAAGTGACATTAAGATTTAATAATAAGTGTCATTGAAAATTGGGAGAAAACTGGGTTGAAAATTGGAGACAAATTGACTAGTTAAATAAAATACCAAGGAGAGACCATAACTTGTCACTTGCCACATCACATATCTTAACCCACGTTGTTATGCTAAAAGGCCATCTCTTCTTTCATTTTGTTTTGGCCAAATGCTCCCATCTTCTTCTTCTTCTCTTATCTTAACCCATGACATTTTCATTCTCACAACCTAACCCCTTTGTGTTGATTTTTGTCAAAATCCTACACTACCACTTCAAGATCCTTACTATCCCTTCTTGTTACACGAAAAACATAGCCTATTCCTCCTTCAATAATGACGATCGTTTGATGCTTGTAGCCTAGGGTTATTTGATGATTTGAAGAAGCTTTGGGTAAACCAAGTAAGTAATATATTAATCTTCATGGCTTTGTTGAATGAAACATGTTTTGATGATAGTTAAGAGTTAAATGATCATAAAATAAGGATGGGTACAACATGAATGAGAAATGTGGGTAGATTCATGTCTTGTTTTTGTGTTTATGATGATCAATATTTCATAAGTTGTTATTGAGATGATTTGAGTTAGAATGATCATTAAAGATGGTGTAGGAAAAAGTGCAGAAAAAATTGATAGATAATGGGTTTTATGTTATGTTTTCTTAGTGTATTAATGTGGATCTCTTTGGGTGTTTTGGAGAATGAACTAAAATAAGTCTAGAGCTAAAGAAAGCGAGTAGTGTGGTGTCTTGAAATGGGAAGAATTAAAGTAATAGTCAGAAGTGAAATGAAAGTGGAAATGGAGTTGAACATATGCAGAAAGTTGATGAATGTATAAATGTATATGTTCTGTTTTTTATGTTCATGACCAATCATGGGCTATAATTTCTTTATGGATGATATTGACTGAAATGGAGTTAAGAATGATGGGAAAATGATGAATAATTAAACTAGAAATGATAGATCAAGCATAAGGTATTGAATGTAGTAAGTAAAGAGTTAGAAATCTGGAAAATATGGATGCAATTGGATAAATTTTGGGGGCAAGATGCATAACTTTTGCTATGGATGTTGGATTGAGGTCATTCAAGTATGCTTTCGAAGAGGTCTTTAAGTTCTACAACTTCTATAAAGACCCCGATGAGAGACTTTATTGTCTAAGTGGTCAAATTTTCACATTTCTGTAAGTGTCAAGTGAATGTCCGCCCAGCGAACATAATGTCCCTTCAAACGGACTTGAGCAATGCTAGAAAGCTGGAAAACCCGAGAAAGTCTGCCCCACAGACATTCACTGGCCATTTGGACTTAATTTATGCTTAAATGGAGCTTAAATTGAACGTAGAATGATGCTTGGATTAAATGACTAAATGTGTGATATGTATGAGGTGATAATGGAGGTTATAACTTAGTGAATGAATTGTTGATATCGAAGTACCAAAGGCATAAGTATAATGGGAATGAAGATGTTCATATGCTTGTAGTTATGATTCAAAAGAGATGAGTAATGTGTATCATGTAAAGGTGAATGAGAATTGGATATTATGAGAGCTTATAATGCTAGAAAAGAAATGACAGTAATTGAATTATGACATTAGAATAACCAAGTGTTCTTAAGGTGTAAACCTAAGAATAATCTAGACACATACAAATGATAAGGTTTGAATGATTAAGAGACGTGATTAAGGAAACATACTCGGAATAGTCTAATAGTATGAATTATACATTACACCTATACATATGTGTACAATTGAATGTTTATGTGATTGTGCAATTAATAATCTGTGGGCAATATATGTATTGCATAATGTTGATATATAGGATAAAACGTCTGTTGGATCGCCTATGGCCCGGGTATTCACAATACGCAGCGGAATGGACCATACTATACAACAAGAAGTATAACTGAAAATTATAACACGTACGAAATTACCTCTTGACGCGGATTGGTATTTGTTTCTTTTTCAGATTTGTAGACACTGCAATGCGCGAATATCCTCTACCGGTATCCACACGAGGATGAACGATCTGGGCAACGGCTAATGTGTGTTAGCACGTTCTAAAACCCTTTTGAATGCCGCACAATTTTTCTCTCGAAAGAAGAACGACCAAATAGGTCTAGGGGGCTAAGGTTTTCATCTCTCGTCTAATAAGACATAAGTTTCTCTATTTATAGAGAAAACCTAATCCCTATTCCTATTAGGAATTGTTGAAGCTCAATAAGTTTCGGCCCATATTATATCTCATATAATAAAAGTCCGATAACTTAATTCAATCTAACCCAATAAATATATCCACATATATATTTATTCAATGCCTAATAAATTAGGCCCAAGAGAATAAGCCCAGATCACATCACTCTCTGTGTACGACCCTGCAGACTCATTTGATGTTGGCAATAGGCTTGATCACACTTCAAGGCCCATAAGTCATAAGCAGCCTCTAGCAAGACATTATGACTACCCAAATCAAATGAGG
>JAOSBP010000158.1:17996-28895 GCA_027563825.1 Erythroxylum mucronatum
AAACAAGTCAGTTTCAAGGTTTTTCAAGAAAATTCTAGAGTATAAGGTATTTTAGAATCTTGAGAAGATTTCCTTCTAATACATACTCATGAAAAGTTACCGTTCACAGCTTACTGTTACTATTTACTTGAAAACTTATGACTTTACATCTTTTTCTGTACGAATCATCTAGGTCATGACGTGTCAGACGAATGGTCATTTAACATTACCATATTATGTATCGTCTAGGTTTGACCATGTATCTTCTAGGGTTGGCTATGTATCATCTGGGGTTGACTATGTATCGTCTCAAGTTTGATGATTTGTGTCGCTTACATTTTTCTGCGCGCTTAAAAAACTCATTAAAACAGTCCACACATTTATAAGATTATTATTATTTGATTGTCATCAAAATTAATAGTGAAGTGAAGCCTTCTTGACTTAACAGTTTTAATGTAGGATGGACATCCAATTGCTTACTAGAGTCATAAGCTAAAAGATGTTGAGCGTCATTGCACTATCCAAGAGAAGGAGATGACTATAGAGGTGCATTATTTGCGAACTTGGAGACATTACTTATTTAGGTCTAAGTTTGTCGTGAAGATGGATAACATTACCACTAGCTATTTCCTCACATAAAGGAAGTTGACATCAAAACAAGTTAGATGGCAAGCCTTCTTAGCGAAGTTTGAATTTGTGATGGAGTACAAGCCTGGCTAACTTGGTTACCAATGCCTTTAGTAGAAAAGGGGAGTTTGTAGCCATCACAAGTCCAAGTTTTCCTTTAGTCAACCGAATAAAGGAAGGACTTGAGCATGACTCGCATGCCAAGAGTTTAGTGGAGTTGGCTAGATATGGGGAGATACAATAATTTTGGCTTTAAGATGGAAGACTTATCACCAAAGGTGATAGGATTTATATGCCTAAGTGGCAAGGGTTGCAAAAGGAGATCATTAAGGAATGTAATAACTTTAAATGGGTAGGAGAGTATCTCTATGGAATTCATTACTTGGTTAACAAAGTCTGAAGGATGCGGCAACATTATGGTAGTGGTAGACTGGTTTAGCAAATATGGTGTTTCATTCCTATACCAATAAAATTCACAGCTAAGGATGTCACGCTCTTATTTTTCAAGTATGTGGTGAAGTATTGGGGTATTCCAAAGACAATTGTAAGTGATCAAGATACTCGCTTTACGATAAGATTTTGGATGGAGCTATTCAAGCTAATGGGGTCTAAACTCAAGTTCTCCACCAATTTTCACCCCCAGATAGATGGGCAAACAGAGAAAGTAAATGCATTATTGGAGTTATATTTGAGGCACTATGTGACTGCCAATCAAAGTCATTGGGAAAAGTTACTCAATGTTGCCCAATTTTCATACAACATACAAAAGAGTGAATCGACTAGAGCTAGCCCATTTGAAATTGCAAATGGCGAATAACTAATGACCCCACACACTATTGCCATCACATATAAAAGTCTGAGTCTGGTTGCATTCAAGTTTGCTAAAGGTTGGCATGAGAAGGCTAATATTGAACGAGCACGCTTAACAAAGGCCACAGAGAGAATGAAAAAATGGGTTGATGCTAAGAGGAGGCATGTACAATTCAATGAAGGAATGGTTATGGTGAAACTTCTCCCTCACAAAAGTCGAAGGTTTTCAAAGGTGCATAAAGGGCTAGTGAGGCATTATGAGGGACCTTTCCCTATAGAGAAGCGAATTAGAAAGCTTGCATACCATTTGACATTACGCTCTTACCTAGAGATGCACCTTGTATTTCATATGAACCTTCTTAAACCTTACCATAAAGATAAGGACGGGCCCAGTAGGGGTAAATCAAAGAGAGCCCATACTGCTATCACTATAATGCCTGAAAAGGAAGTCAAAGAGATATTATCGCATCGTGTTATATCGAGGAGAGGTACCCATCCAAATTATGTTGACTACTTTGTTAAATGGAAGGGGTTACTTAGTAACGAAGCAAGTTGGGAACATGAGCTCACATTGTGGAACCATAAAGACAAGATCAAGGCTTACAAGGAGGACGTATCAAGGATGACGTCAGGTTGAGTGCGGGAGAAGGTCGTGTTTTGTATGTTTCAAAGCCCACGAGAAGAGGTTTGGCCCAAAAGAGTCTTCTATAATTCTGCTTAAAATTCTAAAAGAGGAAAAGAAAACTTTAGAAACTTCTATAATGTGGTGGAATCTTACGGAAGACCTTGGAAGCTTTTGGAACATAGGAGAATCTTATGGAAGCTTGTAGAAGTTTATGGAACATACTAAAACCTTATGGAAAATTATGGAAGAAGGTAGAATACTATAAATAGTGTAGGATGTATGTAGAATAGTATAGAATATTCTAGAGATTTAATGTAAGCCATTAAATCAAATAGATCATAGCCATCCATTTAGAAGATGGAAGGCTATAAATAGCCTTAGAGACTTCATTTGTAAACATCATACATCATACATTCTATATTTAGTATTTAAGAAGAAGCTTTCTCATAAGCACTCTCTAAGCTTTCCTTTAGTCTCTCGAGTTATTTTCTAATTGTGCTAGTCTTATACCTATCATTTTTTAGTAAGGCTGACTTAGTGTAGTAGAATAACACTCAAGTGTCCCGCGGTTAGTTGGTAAGAAGTCCAAGCCCGTGACATCAAGCAATGGGGTCTACCTATGGCCGTCTTGTAGAATAATTCAACCAGATCATTTGATACTAAGGATAAAAGAAAATTGTGATAATTTTTATAACACGCCAAACAAAATAAAAATGTCAAAACTTCATTCATGTTTATCTAAGTCTCTCTCTACTCACACTTATTAACAATAACTTTACTATTGACACTAGAAATCTTCATAACTCTGATACTACTCAGAAACCCTGGCTAAAGGGTTACGATCATAACAATAAACTATTGGAAATATGATAGAGCAAACCTTTATAAGAGCTTTAAGATAGACAAAGATAATTGTAGCTAAGATCTCAAATATGCTAGAAGAGACACAAGCCCTTCATCTCAACGAGCGTCAACTCTCAAGGTGTAACATCTCGTTTTCTCGTGCTAAGGGTTAGAACCCTAGAATACTGTACATGAGAAATATCAATGAGAAAATTAAGAAATGCACTTCATGCTTATGCATAATATAACATACATACACGTGAATTTGATTATTGCACACATTACAGTGAATTGTTCATGCACTCATTTGACATTTTTAAGGTATAAATGATTGTTTTAATGTGATTATGATATGGATAGTGAATATTTTTCCTTAAAAACTGATCTGGTGAATTAAATTATTGATTTAGAATTTTAGGTGAAATTTGAGAATTTCTAAAATTATGGGTATTTGGCCAAATGCTCCCATCTGCTTCTTCTTCTCTTCTCTCAACCCACTACATTTTCATTCTCGTAACCTAACCCCTTCATGTTGATTTTTGTCAAAATCCTACACTACCACTTCAAGATCCTTACTATCACTTCTTGTTACAAGGAAAACATAGCCTATTCCTTCTTCAATAATTATGATCATATGATGCTTGGAGGCTAGGTTTTTTGATGATTTGAAGAAGCTTTGGAGCTAAACATGTAAGTTAAACTTTGTTCTTCATGGGTTATCTAAATAGAAGCATATATGGTGATAGTTGGTGATAAAACGATCATGAAGAAATGAATGCGTTTATATCTTGTTTTTCTATGATTTATGAACAATAATGTATGATTTGGGGTTAAGATGATTTTGAGTTAGAATGATCATTTAAATGGTATAGGAAAAAGTGTAAAAAATTTGATAAATAATGGGTTTTATGTTATGCTTTCTTGGCGTATTAATGTGGATCTCTTTGGGTGTTTTGGAGATGAACTAAAATGAGTCTAGAGCTAAAGAAATGGAGTAATGTGGTGTCTTGAAATGGTAAGAATTAAGGTGATAGTTAGAAGTGAAATGAAAGTGGAAATGAAGTTAAACATATGTAGAAAGTTGATGATGAATGTATATATGTATATGTTCTATTTTTTGTGTGTTCATGATCAATCTTGGATTATGATTTTTTATGGATGATATTAAGCTGAAATGAAGTTAAGAATGATGGGGAAAGGATTAGTAATTAAACTAGAAATGATAGACCAAGAATAAGGTATTGAATGTAGTAAGTAAATAGTTAGAAATATGGAAAATATGGATGCAATTGGATAGATTTTGGGCCAAGAGGCATAACTTTTGCCGTGGATGTTGTATTGAGGTCATTTAAGTATTCTTTCGAAGAGGACTTTGAGTTCTATAACTTCTATGAAGACCTCGATGAGAGATTTTATTGTCTAAAGGGTCAAATTTTCACATTTCTATAGGTGTCCTGTGAAGGCCCGCCCAACAGACATGGGCAGAGCTGAAAAGCTGGAAAACCCGATAAGGTCTGCACAATGGACATGAAGTCTACCTAATGGACATTCACTAGCCAGTTGGACTTAATTTAGGCTTGAATGGAGCTTGAATTGAACCTAGAATGATGCTTGGATTAAGTGACTAAATATGTGATATGTATGAAGTGGCAATTGAGGTTATAACTTAGTAAACAAATTGTTGATATCAAAGTACCATAGGCATGAGGATAATGGGAATGAAGACGTTCATATGATTGTAGTTATGATTCAAAAGGGTTTAGTAATATGTATTAAGTAAATGTAAATGAGAATTGGGTATTATGAGAGCATATAATGTTAGAAAAGAAATGACGAGAAATTGAGTTATTATATAAGAATAACCTAGACACATACAAAGAATAAGGATCAAATGGTGAGCTTAAAATGATCATGTACAAATGAAGTGTAAACCTAAGTTCAATTAGACGTATACAATTTATGAAATGTGAATGAATATAAGATGTGAATTTAGGTAATATACCCGGGATTGTCATTGATCATGCATTATACACAACACATAAACATATGTATGTGATTGAGTATTCATAATATTGTGTAATTAATAATGTGTGTGCAATGTGTGTATTGCATAATGTTGATGTGCAGGACAAAATGTCCGCATCTAGATGTTTCTAGATCATAGAAGCCAATGCTAATCTGAAGCGTACAGTGAGTTGACCTAAATGATCTTACTTTAAATGATTGTCCTGTTTAAATTCTATATTGAATGATTATGTGAATGTGATTGTACTTATTTCGGATATTGAATATCTGAGGCATGTGATGCATGAGTAATATTGGAATTGCTCATTGAATGTGAATTGGACTGACTATATGTTTTCTCAACTTAAATGTTGAATGTCGGACCAAGGTTCGATGACATGTGAAAGTGAATGTGTAAAGTGAAATAAAGTGACTGATTGATCTTATGTGATTGATGCATTTCATCACATGAATGCATGACAATATAAAGACTGTTGTGACTAGAATAGCCACGAAGAAAGAGCTTAAAGCTCAAAAAGTGAAAAAGGGCTTAAAGCTCATAAAGTGATTAAGAGCCAAAGGCTTACTAAGTACAATGAGTCATGTATCCCCAACGGATAAGGGACAGTTATTAATGAGCCCAGTATCCACAATGGATACGGGACAGTTACAAGCACTCAGTCACAACAATAATAAAAGAATATGAGTCTCATGAGCATTGCATATACATTTAATATGTATGTTTGAACGATTGAAATGTATTGTTGAATTGTGCCGAATGAGAAATGTGAAAATTGTGAACAAAAGAGTTTTGTGATGCTTCTTCTTAATAAATAAAATGATGTGAGTTATGTGATTATATGAATTGACGTGTTACATGATTGGGTGAGCCATCGAGGATGGTCTACTCACTGAGTTCGCAAAACTCACCCCAAAATTACAACATTATTTTTCAGGCTTAAAGAAGATCTCCAGTTAGCCAAATTAGAGTCTAGCCACTGCATTAGAGCAAGAGATAGAGGTCGGGATCAGTTTGCATCTGCATATGTATTTCATTGTTTTGTATCAAAATATGTAGTCAGCAGTATTGTACAATGTGTATGCGAATGATTTTGTAATGTAATGACATTATGACTACAAGTATTTTGTATCTGTAATGGGCCCAAGTGGCTACTGAATTGTTGATGATATGTATATTGTTTGCAACACTGCGATTGAAAATGTTTATAAAATAAAAATATGGGCCCAATTTGATCAGTGGTTTTCTGTAATATGCGTGTGATTTATGAAAATTTTGTAATGTGCTTCGATTGGTTGACTATTCTAGCATGCCACCCTCGTAGAATATGTTCTTAAATACTGTCGGTATGTTTGGGGATATGCCCTATGAGAGTGGGGTGCTAAAATTTGGTATCAGAGCCCAGATTTAGTATCTTACATAGGCGTTTTTCAAAATATGTGTCAAGGCACATGCATTTTAGACATGTCGTAGCAGGCAGTAGCAACTGATCCATAGTCTGAGTCGCATTTACATGAGTCACAAGCATGAGCATTTGTTAAAAGTTTGAGCTAATAGAAATAGTGAGAAGAATGATGATTTATTAGAATGTGAGAAAATAAAATTTTGTGGATATCTAGAAATGAGAAATAGTATATGGTTAGCTATGACAAATAAAGATTCAATACAATTGTATTGGTGGATGTATTATTGAATATGACATCAATATTGTATTGTGGTGATATATCCTCGAATGTGATATAGAAGTGAATGCATTGTCATGGATTGTTTAAGGAAAATAGAGATATAAGTAGAAATAATGAGATTAAAATATACAAGCATAATGGAATGAAAATAAAAATTTATTATGACCTTAAAAAGATGAACTTGGAACTGAAATGGTTGTTTGATTAATGTGACAAGAGTTATGATCCACCATAAGAATATGTTAGTATAATTGAGATCGAAATTTCAAGATGATTATGCATCTATAATTCCAAATTGATTGTGAACATACGTATGTGTGAAGATAAAATGGTAATTGGAAGGTGAGAGAATGATAGCGATATATGTAAACGTTGTCAAGGTTAAGTTTTTTGAGTACATATCTAATAATGGGATCACTATGACAAGTGAGAATATTGAGCACTTATGTATTATATGTGTGGAGATGATATAGGAAACAATCTATGACTTATTAAATATTTGTTAGTCATAGTTCCCATAGTTCAAAGTCTAAGATGAATTAGAGTAACACATGAAAGTGCTTATAGTGATCAATCGGAGATAGATTGAGATTGTTAATGATGTTGCTATGTGTGATTAATTCGAGGAAAAAGAAGAAGGGCACAAACGTGGCATAGTCCCCACACCCGAGGATAGGCACAAAAGGAGAAGTGTTGTCCAGAATAAAATGAGATTAAGGTATCCTTAGCATAAGTTATTAATTGGTGAATTGTCATAAATACATCCCTAGATACGATGTAATGAGCTTGAGGGTATATACCAAGGTATAAGAGTAAATGAATCTACTTAATGCTTTGCTGAGCCTTATTATAAAGGATATTCTGATCATATAAGTTATGATAGAAATCGATCTTATTAAGATATTATGAATAGTTGAAATTGATCTTCTTGAGGTACTAAGAATGGATGATAAGCAATGATGAAAACAGTTGATTGATAAGGATTACATGAACAATATAGATGATAGTAAAAAGAAATCTTCTTTCGAAGAAGAATTTCACCGAATTAGGTTAAGTAGACTAGATGGTTTATTTTTAAAAATGATCAATGAAGGAACAAATCAGAAATGAATATTTAATTAATCAAAAGTGAATATTGGAATCCCATTTCTAACAGAGACTTAGGAATAAGAGGTAAAATATGCTACTGAGAGTGTATCCATTTTGTTTGATGCAAAGTATCCAACTATATGATTGAATTCTTGAATTTGACGAGACGCTATTGCTAAGGTGAGGAGCACTTAGGTCCACACTATATTCTATGTAAATATGTTCAGGGGATACAAATTAGATTTGATGAATGTGTTACCAACAAAGGAAGTTAAGAATGCAAATAAATTTAAATTTGTGGAGAAACTAGTATGAATGAACAGACATTAGAATAAGTCAATATGAAATCAGAGGAAATTGAATGAAAGGAGAAAATCATTCAAGAAAAGAAGTCAATTGGGAAACCAAAAAAAATATGAGACAATATTACCTCATTGAGGAATTTGTTATTTAAGGAATTATGAGAACTAATCATGGGCATATTGAGTTTTGGCAATATTTGTTTGAGTTAACAATGCCCCCGACAGTATCATGGTATTGAAGAATAAAGTGTCCTAATTTTGCTTGGATCAATTAGTGACTATGATCATAGATGATATATTGATTGTATTCGAAAAGTTGAAAAGAATATTTTGAATACTTGAGGTAAATCTTACATATCATGAAGATAGAAACAATGATATGCCAAGTTCAATAAGAGTGAATCTTAGCTTGATTAAAGAAAATGTTGGGTCTTATAGTATCTAAACATGGCATATTGGGAGAGCCAAAGAAAGTAGAGGTAATGATGAAGTGAGAAACTCTAAAGAATATATATATATATATATATATACATACATATTGGATCCGGAGTTTTCTAGAATTAGCTGGAAATTAGATACTATCAAAGGTTATCGAAGGGTTTTTACTGATCTGATCCCTTTGACAAAACTTCTGAGGAAAAATGTGTTGTTCAGATAGACTGTAGTATGTAAAAAGAATTTTAAGGAATTAAAACATTGATTGATTATAACACTAATGTTAATTATATCGTTTGGATTTGAAGATTTTGTAATATACAATGATGTTTCGTACTAAAGATTAAGATGCAATCTATTGTAACATAATAAAGTGATTTTATATGTATAGAGACAATTAGAGTCCCAATTATTTGATACATGATTTAGAACTTGTTGCAATAGTAATTATTTTGAAAGCTTCGAGACATTATATGTACAGTGAAACATTTTGGATATGTATAAATATACAGATCATTTAAGTTTAAGGTAATTATTGAGATTAAAAGGATTGAATATAAGGCTGAGACAATGAATAGAGTTACTTGAAGATTATAATTGTACAAATGAGTACTATCCTGGTAAAGTTAGTGTATATATGATGCATTGAATAGAAAATTCAATAATGGAATAACACAAATCCAGATACTGAGGTTACCAAACCTAGTGCAATAAAGAGCATAGAATATTGAGTTTAATTTGGGGCAAAATGAAGTATTATTAGCTACATTGAAATTTAAGATCGGTTTCACATGAAAGAATTAACAAAGCCCAAATTGAGGATTCAAAATTTATGAACCTTACTGAGAAATTGAAAATGGATCCTAATTTTGAGTTTGAATTGAAAAATCATACTTTGTGATTGAAAAAAGAAGTATATGTACCCAATATTGATGATTAAACAAAGAGATTATTAGAGAAAGCATAAAAAATCAACCTAAGCTACACATCCTAGTAGGAATACGCCAAAACAACATTTAACGGCTAAGAATGTAGAATCAAGTGACTGAATGTTTGAATTACCAATAGTCTTAAATGTTGGAGATATGCTTAGAACTTATATTTTTGAGTTCATAGAAACATAAGGTCAATGTATAGTTTTAATTGGCTTTAAGCATAACAATCATTATCATAATGATATCATTAGAATACCGTATGTGGCGTTATACGACAGAAAGAGTCGTCTGCCTTTATATTTGGATGAATAAGGCATAAAAATGCTTGAAGGCTAGAATTGATTCGAGACAATGTTGATAAGTGAAATTGTTCTGTGTTAGAAATTAAGTGATTCAAGAAAGATAAATGAGTTAGGTGGATCAACACCAAAGATTTGGAATATAGTGAGATAGACATATGAGTTAAGTGTATTAACACTAAAGAGATGTGAAATATCAAGCGAAAGATGAAATATATCGGAGAGTATTACCATAACAAGGTGTGCTCAGGTTAGAAAATGGGGGGAGCTAAGCCCCGACATAAATTGGTCCCTATGAAATTATTGTGAGATAGGACCATTGACTTACGAGTTAATATTACCAATAAAAGATGTTTCAGATTCACACAGTGTTATATGGATATGTTTAGGAAATATCGTTATGATCCAATATGTGTTATTGAAACCGGAAGTGAAATTGTGAGAAATCTGAAATAGATTGAGGAAACAGTTAAAATAGTGTGATATCAAAATAAGTACTTGATAGACCGAGTGATTCCATTGACTATAGTCAAGTCGAAGAAAATATTCGAGTGATGAACCTAAATGGGAAACGGAGGAGAAAATGAGGAAACAATACCCCTGCCTTTTTTATCATTCAGATAAGAATTTCGATGATGAAATTTATTAAGGGGGAGAATTGTAACATCTTGTTTCCATACTAAAGGTTAGAACCCTAGATTTCTGTAAATGAGAAATAGCAATGAGAGATTAGGAAATGCACTTCATGCTCATGCATAATACAATACACATACACGTAAATTTAATTATTGCATATATTACAATGAATTGTTCATGCACTCATTTGACATTTTCCTGGTATAAATGATTGTTTTAATGTGATTATGATAGGGATAGTGAATATTTTGCCTTAAAAATTTATCTGGTGAATTAAATTATTGATTTAGATTTTTGGTGAAATTTGAGAATTTTTTGAAATTATGAATATTTTTAGACAAGGAAAAATGCCAAGTGACAAAACAAATAGTAAATGGCAGTAGAAATAAATGTCAAATGGCAGTGGAAATTAGTGATAAGTGACATTAAGATTTAATGGCAAATGTCATTGAAAATTTGGAGACAAATGGACTAGCTTTTTAAAAGAGCCAATTGGAGACCACAATAAAATGACAAGTGGCAAGTGGCAAGTGGCAAGTGTCACAACACTTGCCACTCACCACTCACGATTTTATTTACCTAAATTAAAGACCATCTCATGGTCTTTCACT
>JAOSBP010000160.1:17808-27820 GCA_027563825.1 Erythroxylum mucronatum
TAAGTTTGTCTATTTGTATTTAAAACAATGTGGTGGGAGTGCTATTATCAATGAGAGGAGTGCTAATAGCAGCACCCCTGGGCTAGCTATAACTATATCGTGCACTTGTGATTAATTCAACATTGACAAACTTAAAATTAGTCAATCACCTAACTATCAATATCTCATATGTATCATATAAAAAAAACTTACAAATTGGTTTTGCTCCAATCTGGCTTCAGACATTTGCTGTAAAAATGAATTGATTTATGCCCCTATTTGGAGCTAGGCATTAGCTCCGATCACCAGTCAATATCTGCGTTGACCTTACCATCCATAACTCACCATATGCATCATATAAAACATGACTCACCTAAGCCACACATTAATTACCATATACAACCAGAGAGAAAGAAAAAAACAATCATACCTAGGGCACCAACTTTATGACATAAAATTGTATATAATCCATCATATATTATATCTTTGTGACACCCTAACCATAAATCACTTAAAACATAACTACACGTGAATTATCATATAAAATCATACTCACAATTTTAATTTAAACTCTCAAACATATTAGTTTTACAAAAATCTAACTACTATATCCCTTATATAGATTTATACTATTATTTCCTAATTTTAATAAATAAAAGCTTGAAAATATTTGTCAAATATATGATATGACAGTCAATAACAAATACTTAATCAAACACACAATCTTACAAACCTAATTGACATAATGTCACCTATTACTCATAGTAATGTACATGGAATCCCTTTTTTTAAGTGAAAACTTGACTAAATATTACCTAATTTCTTATGAATATTGATTGATCACACTAAAATCTCCTTTTTCTCATTTTTGGATTGGCTTCTCTTCCGTCCCTCTATCTATCTATCTTATTATTTCTGATTTATTTATATTATGTTGAAACTAACCTAAAGACTTCAAAATTGTTTTCAGAAAAGTAGTTTTGAAATATATTGATTGACTAGTAGTTGACATTGTCAACTATTTTCACCTTCTCTAACCTATATGGGTTGATCAATACGATACATTGGTTAACAAATAAGCCAAAATTAATATGAAGTTTCTTCTTTTGAATTTTAAAAAGTTTTCTTAACTTTTCATATACTTTTGAATCACTTAAATCAGATAGTTGTATCACAGTAAATACTCAAGATACTAAATAGTGTTCAATTTGACAACATATTGAACCCACATGCTTTTCTATCAAAAATTTTCTTCTTTATTTAATTGATATTACGTTAATTAATCAATAATTCACCTTCTAAGTATTCAATATGAAATTCTTCTTAATTCAAAAATATGGAACAATCTTCCAATTAACATCACAATGTGAAAAATTCTAGGATCTCACAACTTGCAAGGAACTTTGATGCTTTCTAACAAGCGGAAGGAACGAAGAAGGCTTATTATTTACATGTACAAAAACTAGAGAATAGACTTAAATAAGGCTTAAAAAAAGTTATAGTCTTTCTTCCTATATAGTTCTATTATAGGTAGTGATGCAAAATTAAATGACCAACTAAATTCCCAATCTTCAGCCACTACAGGTGGTCTTCTACGGGATAGTGTAGACAATTGGCTTAGTGGGTTCGCACAAAATCTAGGTTAGTACGTATTGGTGTCTGCGAAACTCTGGGGCGTATTTACTGGACTCTCGTTGGCGTGGAATCTGGATTTCTTCCAAATTGAACTGAAAGTGGATTCTATAGTGGTGAGCAATATCTTCTCATCCTCAGGAAACCGCTCAAGGACTCTCAATCTCATTGTAATGGGTATTCGCAAACTTGTTACTCGAAACTGGACTGTTGTTCATCGACATATATATCGAAAGAGCAGCAAATGCGCTGACTGGCTTGCTATCTATGCCGAACATTTTTAGGTAAGATTCATTTATTTTGATACTATACCTATTAGGTGCCACAATATTCTTTTAGAGAATATGTCGAGGATCTGTTTCTCTAGACTCGTTTTGTAATCGGTTTTGTTAATTTTCCTTTTAATAAAAAAATGACCAGCCAAAAATCTAACTATATTTTTAACTTCCAACAAAATTAGTGATTTACTTTCAATAAGTATTTTGATAAAGCGCTGGTGATTAGAGTCGAAGGCCTTAAAAATATACAAAGAATAGTTGAAAGATAATAAACTTACATCCATTAAACGTTATAAAAAGAAGATAAAAGGGAATTTTGAGTAAATATAAAGACTTCAAAATATTTTATATCCTAAAGAAATTTCGGTAAAAAAAGGAAAAATTGATATAGATAGCCTAAGTATATATGCTAGGAATAATTATTATTTACTAATTCTTAATAAGAAAAAGATTAATAATTATCATTTTTATTATAAATAATAAAATATTAACAATCACTCAATATTATGCAAATAATTTTTATTTAATAAAAATAATTATTGATAATCGCTAAATATCATCAGTTCATTTTTATGGTTGCTTATTTTTAATTTCCCATCGCTCTTTAAGTTGTGTTCGTATTTCTTCTTTTCTTTTTCCCTTCTGGTGAGCAACTTTTTGCATCCTCACCCTCCTAAAATCCTCTGTTTGCTCTTTCCTCTTCAAGCCCTAAGTTTGCTCTAGGTATGTAGAGAGTTTCATTCCTAGTGTTGAACTTTCCTTGAAATATTGCCAATCGTCTCGGAATCCAACTTTATGTTTCTATAATTTCAACGAAATTTCCTTTTTAATCCTCCCAATTTACCCACACTTCTGCTTTCTTATGAAGTAATTCTTTTCCTTTAGTCTAAACTCGGATGATAAAGCTCCGGCTTTTTAGCTCGACAACCCTTGTATGTTTCACTTCTCTTCTCTCTTATGGGTTCTTCCTATCCTCAGATATTTGACATTAGCTCCGATGAGGAGCCAGTCTTCGACGATCCCAGAGTCGGTGATGATGATGACAATTGGTTGACTGAGATACTTCAGACTTTTGACAACAAAACGGAGGACTCTGATGAAGTTATGATTGTGGGGGAGACTAATACCTCTAATTCCAAGTCAAATTCGAAGTCGTCGAAACTTGTAGAAGTTAATGATGATGATGATTGCGTGGTTTTGGACGGCGATCCCGATATTCCGGTGCCCATCGTCAAGGACGCCCATAATGACGGTGATGACATCCTTGTTGTTGGACAAAAAGGGCAGGTGTGAATTTACTTGTTTATGCACATGACTTTTTAAAAGTTTCCTTTTTAATGGCTGACGGTGTATCGGTTGCTTGTTTTGAATGCATTGATTATACGGTAATATGAAAGTCCAAGTCTTGTTTGTTCTGCTTGTTAAGGATAGATAGATAGAGATGATTCGTTACAACGAGGATTTGAGAACTTAGGCTAATTTTGGGTATAGAAGACAACCTTTTAATGAAAAACATTACAGAATATATGAATTTCGAATTCACCTGACTTCACATATTTACAGCAATACAACTAAGAGGTACAAATAACAAAATGATAAAAGATTAACACGAAACAGTTTAGATAAGATGAAGATAAAGCCCGGCAATAATTGGTCTAATGCTACTCAAATTTTTTAGATTCTTGAAATTGCATATGAAATCATGATTTTAAGGTTTTGCATGATTTGTTTCTTTTTTCTTTTTTCCCCTTTAAATATCACAGCCTCTGTGGTTGAAAAGTAGCATGATCTAACATCGCCCTAAAATCCATCTTTTTTCTTTCTGGGTTGCAAGATGCTGATCCATTCCAGTGATTATAATGATGGTTATGTTTTATCCTGTACAGATTGCTTGCAGAGACTACCCTCATTCTCGCCATCTTTGTGCTAAATTTCCTTTTAATTCTACACCTCACGAGAGACACTGTATTCTGGTATGGACATTTTTCTAAACTCCCGTGCTTTTACTCTTACATTCTGTTGGCTGAATTATACCATTTTCATGTTGTACTTTAGTGTCACTGTTATGTTTGTGACTCGCATGCACCATGTGTGCACTGGGGTACAGGCTTTTCCAGTAACGACCATTGTCATGCCACTGATAAAAATGAGATATGGAAAATTCAACGGGAAAAGTTCAGGCTGAAAAAGAAAAAGGACGCTCGGTTATTGACTTCGAATTGTCCATACCCTCCTTGTCCTGTTGAAGTACCTCAGGTTAATCAAGTTGTAGCTCTTGATAATATACAGCTTGGAACAAATTCAATCTCAATTAACCAGCTTCCCAGACCGACGGAAGTTTGTTCTTGCACATCTTCCATATTAAGCACACCAGGTATCGTAGGTCAGAGTAAAGTCACGCAACCAAGAACTGTTCAGGGATGGAATGGAATTCTTCCTCGTGGATTAGCAAAGCATGCTTTTGGCGTGCGGAGTAGAAGGTCTACCGTTGGCAATTTTGTGCCACCGTTTGTCCCAACTAATTCCATGTTTGAAAGGCCAGGACCTATCCGGGGTGCTTTGACAACAAATCATCATTTCTATGGTTCATCAAATAGCAGTAGTTCTCCTCCAACATACCCTACTAGCAATCCTACCTCAATAACAACATCAAGCAACCAAATTTTTGCAGGGCAACAGAATCATTTTCCAAATATGAGCTTAGGTTTATCTATGCCTCAGAGCTTGTCCCTAACCAATATGGAGACTGGCGCTGCAAGTCTGATGCCAATTCTACCTCAGGTTTCCAATCAACATATTCCCCGATCAAATGATAGTCACAATTTTTCAATGTTTAGAAATGAAAGTCAAAATATCGGGGATCCAAGGTTAACTGATTTTGACTACAGTTGGGTTGATGACTTAGATCAGAGCAATAAGCAATCAATTTTTGAAGCTGAACTTGCAAACAATGTGCCAACAACTGTCAATCAGCATAGCTCCCTGTCTGGTGGAGGCATTCAGGTTCCATACAAGCTTGACGAAAATGATGGCTGGTTTCAAGAGCAATCTCTTCCACTGGTTTTAGAAGGTTCAAATCTGAAAGCCATTTCTCCGGGACCTCCGGCAGTTGATGTAGGTATGTTGTATTTTGATTTTGAAACTTCTTGGACGAGCCTGGCACATGCGTAGGCGTAGCCCTAGTCAGTGTCTAATCAAAAAGTGTAATATATTATTGTTTCCAGTGTTTTTCAAGATCAAAAATAATTGCCAATGTGTTTAAGAATAGCTATAGGAGCTTTGTTTATATAAGGGTCAGCCTCAAGTGAGAACCTTCGTGTACAGCTGCTGGGTGCTTCTTAATCTTGTATTTTGGATTCCAAATACTCAATCATATGAAAATTTGCTTTAATTTATACGCTCGTGCCTCGAGGCACCTTGTCAGCGTTTGACATTGTCCCTATTTAAGACATGAATTTGTGTTGTAATAGAATGGAAGATACTTAAATCTCTGAATTATACAAGTAACTATGATGGCCTTTAATTTGAGTTTGATGTTCACTATTAATTGGAGCAAGAGCTGCTTTCCAATTGCCATCCACAGTTCCATGCTGCAGCGTTTGAACCCACCAGCTCTTGAGCCAATAACCAAGGATTGTCTATTATCAATTATTGTTTTATACGGTATCCTAACAATAAAGAAAATGATCCAGCTTCAATTATATGTTCAGTTTGGAACATGAAGTAGCCAACCAAGATCCAAAAAGTAGGATTTAAATTCAAACTTCAGTAGTGAATTTTGGGTTGGATTACACTAAGAATAAGTGACTCTTTTTCCACCATGTATCTTCATTAATGGGAGTTCTGTTACATTTTTAAGCAATCATTTGAAGTTATTAGCTTGCATCAATCTACTTCACCGACGATTCTATTGGACAACTCGATTTGGTTTGAGTTGAGATGGAGCTTAAACTTGGGGTTCAGGTTCGGTGGAACTATGGAAAGTTAAGAGTTTCGAGTTGGGTTAATTGTTTTCTGAGTCTAGGAACTTGGCTTCTATTCGGGCAACTGTTAGTAAGTCTCACTGGACTGTTTACGAAGATACCTGTGTGTCTTTATTAATCTAACAAATTTTAGATAGATAGACCTGTGGATATGAATTTCTCATGTTGGAATGATACAGCTGCATTGAAAGATTTGGAAAGGTACGGAAAAATATTAGTGGGGTCCTATTATTAGAGGGAACTGTACTGTACAAAGGCCCAAAAGACAGGGCCTAAAACCCCAAATGTTTTAGGGTTCCGTTTCCATCCTCTGGGACTGGGGGGTATTCGTAAGCATGACCGCCATGACTAGTGAGGTCCAACCCAGCCATCTCCTCCTCATGAGTTATTCTCAAGAGATTCAAGTGACGAAGTAAGAGAAACAAAGGCCCCATTGTGACACTGACCCACCCAAGAATCACCAATATCTGCACCAAATGAGCAGCTAAAAGCTTACCTCCACCGCCCATAAACAGCCCAAAAGGCCGTCCACTATATCCCGGATACACCTCATTAACGTACTCCTTCTTGGCAAACAATGCAGTGAATATGATTCCCCAAGACCCACAACCACCGTGAAGTTGTGCAGCCTCTAGAGGATCGTCATATTTGAATTTCTCAGCCAACTTGTTGAAACCAATGAGTACCCAAGCTGACACAAACCCGCATAAAATAGCCGCCCACGGGTCCACCACAGAGGCTCCTCCTGTTATCGCTGCGAACCCACCAAGCAAACCGTTACAAACGTCAGTGACATTCCAGTGACCCACTAACAACCTCTTACCGAAGAGTGTGGTCAACGCTGCGGTTGACCCCGCCAGAGTCGTAGTAACAGCGGTCCGACCAACAGCACTCCATTGCCCATAATAAGAACCACTTTTGCCATAGGTCTTAAGAATGTTGAAAAAAGAACCTGGGTTGAACCCGTACCAACCGAACCACAATAGAAATGTACCCAACACAACTAGCGTTGCACTATGTCCCTTGAGAGGCGCCGGCCGACCGTTGTGTTCGAACCGGCCCATTCGAGGACCTTCAATGAACGCACCCCAAAACCCAGCGGTTCCTCCGACGAGATGGACAACGCCAGATCCGGCGAAATCAATTACCCCGGAACCAAACAGCAGGTTGTCTGTTCTTCCGGGGCTAGCCCACCCGTCGGCGGACCAGAACCAATGAGAAGTGATAGGGTAAACCAAACCAGTCAAGAATGCGGAGTAAACCAGGTAAGAAACGAACTGCGTTCTCTCAGCTATCGAACCACTGGTGATCCCAGCTGCTGCAATGGCAAAAGCCCACTGGTACAAGAAGTATCCGTAGTCGAATGAAAGCGACGGAAACCTACTTAAGCCAAAGAATTGCTGACCAATGAAACCATTCGACGGTGTGCCAAATGCCATAGCGAAACCGAATAGATAGTAGAAAACAGCGCCTGTTGCAGCGTCGAGGACGTTGGTGAGCATGATGTTCATGGTGTTCTTTGCACGTACAGAGCCAGCACAGAGCATGGCGAAACCAAGTTGCATGGAGAAGACTAAATACGTAGAGAAGAGAAGGTATGTGTTGTCCACTGCATAGCCTGTATCGATGAACTTGTTGGACACCGCGTTAAACTGGTTGCATATGTAGTCTGCGGCGGCAGTGGAGTTGGCAGCGGAGCCAAGGAGAGGGCCAAGGAAGGCAGGGGAGCAAGAGAGTGACATTGTTGTGGGGAGGAGTTGGCTGAAGAAAGTATCTGCGAGTTGAAATACGACTTGAGTAAGTTGATGAATAGGGTTGGGGATTGGGATTCAAAGGGGTTGGTAGTAGTGGGAGAAGAAATCCAACTTATACTCCTTAAAGTGATACAGAAATCTCATAGGTAGATTCATTCGCCAACATTTTAGGTTAGAAAGTATCTTTTCAAAACAATATTTAGATTTAGATTATTTGCCACAATTGGATCCGACCAATAGGGTCAATTAGTTAGATTCCAGCTGGTGGTGGGAATCATATTTAGAAATACTGCCGTTGCAACCAACTTAGAGATTCCTAGTTAAGAGTATTCAGTATTGGAGTTACTTCCGGAGGACTAGGAGGGTGACACAAAGACACATCCTACGGTACCGAATATGTTAACCTAAAAACCAACTCCTGGTTGAACCAAAAGTATTGCTTTTCTGCAAATCTTACTGGTCAAAACCCAAGATGCAAATTTGGCTTGGAGGCCGAAAGCATAATCCCGTATTAACGAGTGAGATCCAAGAATTTCTATAAAAGGCCATGTCCACCTTCGGTAGCGACGGCAACCCCTCGCGCATCAAATTATGGGTTATGTACCTAATTCCTCAGCAAATAATCTCTGTGTCGTTAGAAAACAAGATTTACTGGGAAATAGTGGATGAAAACAAAATAAAAAAACAAAACATAGTACACCACTTTATCTTTTTAATCTACTTTTCCACAAGCCAAGTACAACTTTCTAAGGAATAGTGCATGCTATAAAAGTATAAATAGAAGGGATCGACTCTCTTATTTTCATTATGATATTTTTATCATATTTTATTAAATTTTATTACCGTTTGAACCTCTTCTAAGAGGACGGGATCCTCTATCCATTTTATCCTATCCTTACCCCATTTCATAAATCTCAGCCATCCATTTATACGGGATCTACGTAGAATTCGTATAAAATAGACAGAAGATCTTGGCTCTCTTTTAAGTAAAGACCTTATGCATATTCTCGTCATTTCTTTACATCAATAAATTAAACAAACATAGGAATAGGATTCACTCAATAAATGATCACCTTGGCTACCCAGACTCATCAAAAAAGTTCAAGCCAAAGAATAGCAGTTCACCAGAAGATAGAAACGAAATTTCAACTAAACCAAATGAATTCTCTTGGATAAGTATTTAAAAAGTAAAAGAACAATAAAGTTACTGATATCAAACGGTGCTCTGTTAAACAATAACAAAAGAAGGGTGTCCTATAGGTGCAAGAGTACCACATACTTTACCGGATATCATTAACCAGTTGGGAAACCACAACCAAGAAGGCATACTTTCTCCGAAGGAGCTACTGGGTTAATTTTTGCCAACACTAACATCATGCACAACTGTATATTGACTGAAAGTTGTGTTAGTATGTAGTGGGTTCTTTATTACATACCTCAGGGTCCCGTGAAAGGATTAAAAACGAAGGTAATGCGAAATACCTGGATTCGGTTCTATCTCTGATTCTGATGCCGATTCCGAGCTCCAAACGTCTCTGAATCTCCGAAGCCTTTAGTAGAAAGTACGCACCGACTCACGGGCAAGGCCTTTCTACAGTTTTCTTAGGTTCCGAGCATCCCTAACGGGTCAGGAAATCTTATGCTCGTGAACGTTCTTTGAGCAACTGCAGGAGACCTTACCTTTATATAGCTTTCATATCAGGCTTTCCCATCACAAGGCCGATATGGACTCGGTCCACACTAATTGGGACCCATTTTTTACCTAGACTTTGACCTATTAATCTAGATCCTTTATTGGGCCACTTAATTATCTTTATGAGGATCAAATGGCGTCACTTAACTGATAATTTATTTCAAAACTAAATTGCAATTAATGTTGGTCCAACTTAATGAGACATTGACAAAATTGCCCCTAAGGACAAAAATGTCTTACAATCTCCCCTTTGGACTATCATTAATTACAGTAGACTTTAGTTTAAAAACAACTTTAAAATTCGGTTAAGCCACGCTATTGTATAGTTGACTAAATTTTGAAAACAAAACATTTGATCCAAAGATAACGAAAGTCCATCATTTTGTCCCGCAAGGCTTTCGATACCGAAAAGCATAAGATACATATGTCCTATATGATACAGATTCAATACAATCACGAATACCTAATACCCCACTAACATGAATGGGAAAATGGAGTATGGTAAACTACGATGATACCTTTATGATCTAAATTGTATCATCTTCGTTTGCAGGTCTCTCGATTTCTCCAGCTTTATGCTGAACCGCATGTGCTAAACTGCATTAGAGAAATCCTATTTTCTCTCACCAAATGCTAAACAGCATTAGAGAAAACCTTTATGTTCTCCAACTGAATGCTAAACTGCATTAGAGA
>JAOSBP010000161.1:38087-58482 GCA_027563825.1 Erythroxylum mucronatum
GACTTACCCATAGTCTATCTAGGTTAGAAAAACAAAATCCTAGTTTAGGAATCCATGAAAATCAAAAAAGGGTTTCTATTCTTCTTCTAACACAAACCCATTTCTCACCCTAATCCCTTTTATTTTTCTATCAAGTAAGAAGAAAGATGAAACTTACCTTAAGCAAATTGATTTCTCTTCTTTCTTCTTCTTTCTCCTAGCTTCAACGATTTTCTTCTTCTCCTTTCTTTCTGCCCCATGTTTTTCTCTTCTCTTTTCCAACACTCATGCACACTTCTCTTCTTTCTTATTCAAGACACATTTTATTCTTGTCTTCCAATTTTGCCCCTCTTCATTTGATGTAATACCTATTAACTCCTTTAGTCTATTAAATTTAATACCTTAACTTAATTTTAACATTTCTAATATAAATTCTAATTTCTACTTAAGCTCACTAAATTAAGGACTAGATTCTAAGAAATAAAATAAATAAATAAATCATAAATAAAAAAAATCAGGGTCCAACAACAATGACGTACTGCTAACACTAATGCCATTAGTTCCTTCTCATAAGCCAATTTAGAGATATTTCCTTTAGATAAAGCTTTACTGAAATATGCAATCGGTCTCCTATCCTGCATCAAAACCACCCTTACCCCCTTTCCAGAAGCATCACATTCCACCTCAAAAGATTGGGAAAATTCTGGTAGAGCTAATATCGGAGATGTAATCAAAGCCCTTTTTAAAGCGTCAAAGGACTCCGAAGTAGTTGAGTTCCAATGAAACCCTTCTTTATTTGTTAGTTTAGTGAGAGGTTTTGCTATTTTACCATAATTCATGATGAATTTTCGGTAGTATCCTATCAGCCCTAGGAATCCCCTCACCCTCTTCACATTTCGAGGAATAGGCCAATTCACAACACTTGAAACCTTGGCTGGATCAACCGCTACTCCTTGTTTGAAAATAACATGACCTAAATATTCCACTGTTCTCCTTCCAAAACTGCACTTCTGCTTGTTAACCATAAACTGATTTTTTTAAAGACCTCCAAGACATTCGTTAAGTGCAAAAGATGTGTATTCCAATCAGCACTATATATTAGAATGCCATAAAAAATAGAACAAACCTCCTAAGGAAAGGTCTGAAAATATCTTTTATTACTGATTAAAATGTAGCTGGTGCGTTGGTCAATTTGAAAGGCATTACTAGGAATTTATAGTGGCCATCATGTGTTTTGAAAGTCGTCTTATGGATGTCCTCATTCTTGAACCTAATTTGATGATACCCTAATTTGAGATCTAGTTTAGAGAAGAATCCCACATCATGCAGCTCATCTAGTAGTTCATCCATTACCGGAATTGGATACTTGTTTGGTATAGTAACCCTATTTAGTGCTCCATAATTGACATACATTAGCCATGAGGCATCTTTTTTCTTGACTAAGATTACCAGACTAGAATAAGCACTAGAACTAGGATGAACGATGCACATCTACAACATTTGTTGCACCTGCCTTTTAATCTCATCATTATGACGGTGTGGATATTTTTATGATCTCACACTAATAGGACCTTGTCTCTACTGCAAAACAATAGAATGAGAGTGGTTTCGTTGGGGAGGTAACCCTTAAACCTCTTGGAATACCTCCGGAAATAGGTTTAACACCCGGTTTCTCTCCTCTGCCTCTTTTCTGTTAAGCTGAATCTGTTGTTCCTCCCTTATAGCTACTCCTTTAGCTGATATGAAATTACCACTTAAGATGGCAAGAAGACCGTGTAAGGATACCGAATCCTCCGGGTACATACTTCCTCTTCTCTGTATTGCCTGGAGTTCTGCCTGGCCACATAATTGCACCATTTGTCCCTCATATTGGAATTTCATGGTCATCTCCTTCCAGTCCACGATGACCTTCCCCAAGGTCTGTAACCAAGCAAACCCTAAAATCACATCTATTCCTCCTAAATCCAGAACATAAGCATCAACCTTCCAGTCAATTTCTCCCACCCGAATAGGAACCCCTAGACACCTTCCTTTTGTAGTCACCTTATGACCATCACCCAATCTGATTCCTAGTGCTTTATTCATCCCTACTGTTAACCCAAGGCCCTTAGCTAGCTCAGGCGAGATGAAGTTATGGCTGGCCCCACTGTCTACTAGAATCACAATAGGAACCTCGTGTAACTTCTCTTTCAGCCTCATTATTTTAGCTTCAGGTACCAATACTTCATTCAACCCAAACACTCCCATAGTTCTACACTCTCAAGTTATCTCGCCCTCCTCTTCTGTATCTACCTCCATTGTTATAATTTCTCCACCTTCATTCAATGTTTCGTTGTCATCCAAAATTAGCAACCTCATTTGTCTCTCTGTACATTGGTGTAGAGGATGGAATTTATCCCACATTAGAATCAAAGACCTTTAGCCTATCCATGAGTTTTTGGTAAGAGAGGTGACGTAACCCCCTGTTACTCTCTATTGACACTCTCTTGTCTCCCTCCGACCTCCTTATCGGTGTAGCCATAGGTGGAACAGTCAAAAAGTCAAAAAATGATAAATGGATTTGGAATCTGATTCTTGGTTCCATCTTGACCTACACATGAATAAGCATACTTTATTGTCTTGTTATTCTCATACCTCTCCTAACAACCATTACTTTTAGGTTAACAACAAGCTCTATTAACTTTGGTTTTCCCGTAGGTCATGTTTAATTAAAACAAGCTCTTTAACTAAACTTAACCATCGAACAACCTAGAACAAGCTTTTTAGGTTTAATGGGACAATAGATTAATCTAGGAAATAACTATACAAGCTCGGTTCATTTAACATATGTAATGTTATCCCTAATGATTCCATATCTTTAGTTGCCATCAATGAATTGCATTTAAGATTCTAGCAATGGATTCATATATAAACAAACTAATAAGAGCAGGAATAACGATTATCCATACATGAATACCCAAATCAATTAAGCAAAGGATAACCTAAACAATCCATAGAGAGAGAAAGAATAACTATACATAATGAAGATACGCCCATAAGTGTTCTTCGACTTCAATTTCACCTCATAGCCGAAATGAGAAAGCCTAGCCCTCCATAGGTCTCCAAAGACTGACCCTCATTTTCTCCCAAAACTGATCCATACTTTATTAGTCACTCAAATGTTGTTTTATATTAAAAATTCAGGTTCTGGGGAGATACACAGTTTGTAACTCTTGTTATTTTCACATTCCCTTCACCCCTTAGCCTCTGATTTGTAGTCTTGTGTAGCCCTTATTTGTCTTTTAATACACAGTCATGTATCAAACCATGTATGACAATAAATCTCCCCAATTCGTGACTATACATGACTGGGTACATGATCGTGTAACCAACTGTGTAAATCAAACATTTATCCTTTCGAATGGATACACGACCGTGTAAATAGATACACAACTGTGTATCTTCTAGATCATTTTGAAAGCTTCATGCCCTTGGATTTTCTTATCCCATCTTCACTCCAATCAATATACTTCTTCTTCTATAAGGACAATTGAGTGTGAACATCAAAAGGATGGCTCAAACAATGTGCTTTCAACTCATTTTAGCTCTTATGCTTCCAAATTGTACCTAAAACCAAATATTAACCAAATTGAGTTTCTTAAACATTTCATAGCATTAATCACCAAGTGTTATAGAGTAAATGTCTAATCAATTAAGCATATATCAAATTCCCCCATACTTAGCCTTTGACCGTCCTCAAATAAAACATCATAATCAAATTCATAACCAAAACACTTCCACTTTTTCCATATTTTCTAAGAATATATAATCATAAGGAAAGATGAATAACTTTCAAAACCATGTAAACATTCAGTGATTTTACTCATGACCAATCAACAATCATTCCTTTTAGAAACTGAGCAATCTAGAGGTAAACTTTGATAAAAATATGTTTAAATATGACAAATTCATGGGTACACTCAAACACCATTCATGATCATGACATTACATGACTTTATGTATCATTTCATTTCTCCACCACTAAGATTCACGTGCATCATTATAAATCAAAGGACTGTTTAAGGTTGTAATATGGGAAAAGGTTAAGATGAGATGTATTTGGGTAATGTAGCGTAAAACCATCAAAGCTAGTAAAGAAAAAGTAATACTTAATGTAACATTAAGCAGAAAAACTAATATTCATTCAAAACTAGAAACTATCAGCTATAATGAATGCAAAATCTATGTTTCACAACTCAAATTCAAGCTTTCACAATATAAACCACCTGAAGCATAACCAATTAGAAGGAATCACTCATACAATTAATAACAAACAATATCTTATAACCATAAGTGGTGATCCTTCAAAACAATATCTACCTTATATGCATAATAATCAAATTAGCCATTCGATACAACTTTAGGAGGAAAAACTAATTATGAAGAACTTTGCAAAGCATTTCCTCCTTCATACTTTTATTTAAACATATTTTTCTTTCTTTTTTTCTATTTTTTAAAATTTTTCTTTCTTCTTTTTTTCTTTTCTTTTGCTTTTCTCCTTCACTCTTCTTTTTTTATTTTTTTTAACAAATATTGAAAAAATCTACATTAACATTGGAATTCATTGACATGACTTAAAATAGAATTCCATAAATTATAACCAACTCGCGTGTAAGCATACTCCCAAAATTATACTTTTGTGCATCCACAATTGTTAACAATCAATAAATGCTCCACTAGCTTTAAGGCTTGAGTAAGACATTTAGTTAGGTTAAAAGCATATAATATGGTTAGCACAAAAAGAAAAGGGAAATAAAGCTCAAGGGGGCTTAACAAATCGAAAATTCATATTAATAGGTAGGTTATTTGGCTAGTGTATCTTATGAAATAAAAAAATACCTATATCATTTCCATGTTAACGCATATGATAAAAATGTGGTCTTGAATAAAAAATCAAATCAAAACTAGGATATATATGTTATGAAGGTCACACATAAACAAAAGATAATGAGACTATCAGCCTGTAAAGGCTCAAAATCTCACTAGCTTATGCTTTCAATAGTCACTACTCTTCTAAAGATAATATATATTGACCAATCACAAGAGTGAAAGAACATGCTCAAGTTTCCATGAAGTTTTCTATCTAATTCACTTTCTAATAATGACTATATTGTCTTAGAATCAATAAAAAAAAGAAATTGTTTGTTTGTTTGTTTGTTTGACTCTCTTTATTTTTGTTTGAAAACTTTAAAACATGTAAGAAACAAACAAACTTAAAAACACACATGTGTATAAGAAACAAACAACTTAAAAGCACACATTATAATCTTAACAAATGTGAAAATGTAAAGGAAAAGAAATAAACTTCCTTTGGGTTGCCTCCTAAGAAGCGTCTTTATTTATTGTTGTTAACTCAACTCCACACTTTCCTCATCACGTGAAAATTATAATCTCAGGTGTCACAGTCTGTGCTTTCTCCACTTGAGGTTCTTCAAGATAGGGCTTAAGTTGATGACCACTCACACTCAACGTCTTCCCTATCCTTAACCTCTTAATCTTTGTTGAGTTCTTGCACTATCAGAATATCTCTTTACCATTCGTTCAATTTCTCTAACCTGCTAGGTAAAGGTGAAGGGTTAGTCTCAACAACAATTAGGGACTCAGTACTCACCTTCGAGCTAAATGATATATTCTTTTCTCCTTCGAGCTCCTTCTCAACTTCTTCTTCACAAGCAATACCTTGAGTAGTCCTCTCAATATTCTAAACCTCCTTTCCACTTAGTAAGGTTTCTACACTAACACCCCTTGAATAAGGTTTCTGCACTAACACCCCTTGAATTCACCTTAAGTTGAGATGGTTGTGTCTCTCTAGTTTGTGATTCTAGATGATTGATAGCTTTCGTAATTTGACCCACCTAGCTTACCAAGTTCTAGATTATAGACCTTATATCTTGATGGAATTGTATCATATCCTATTGAAATTGTAGAGTATTAGCAGCAACAATCTTAACTAGGTCTTTAAGAGATGAACTTAAGTTGGAATAAGAGGCTTTTAGTCTATGCGGGATTTACTGTGAATCTTGCAGCTCATCTAGGAAGTAGTCTTACTGGCTATCCCCTCCATAACTAAAGTTCATAAGATCTCTCCAAGCTTGGTTATAGGATTGGGAATATTGGTTATGGGGAAATTTTCCACCAATAGCATCGATAATATCCAACAGTGACATACTTCCTTCACTGTATCTTTTTTCTAAACAAACACAAACAAACCTGAAAAGAACAAGACATATATGTAAGAACTAATTGAAAACAAATATATATAAAACATCAATTAAAATCAAGAAAAAAAAGCACCGCATTCCTCAGCAACGACGCCAAAATTGATAGTATATCGTAACACAACATAAAATAATTAAACTTAAAACTATAGAAGTAATATGTCTAGGTCGATCCCACAAAGAGTGCATGCAAAGCTTTTGTAACAAAAATAATTATTGTTTAGCTTATGGGGGTTGGTTTGATATCGAATAAAAATAAAGTAGAATTAAACTAACAAAAACAAATTAAGGAAAACAGTCAAAAACTGATAAAAACAATGAATGGATTTGGAATTCGGTTCTTGGTTCCATTTTGGCTTACACACGAATAAGCATACTTCATTTTCTTATTATTCTCATGCCTCTCCTAATAACCATTACATTTTCTTATTATTCTCATGCCGCTCGTAATAACCATTAATTGTAGGTTAACAATAAGCTTTGTTCACCCTGGTTTTCTCCTAGGTCGTGTTTAATTAAAACAATCTCCTTAACTAAATCTAGCCATCGAACAACCTAGAACAAGATCTTTAGATTTAATAGGACAATCGTATTATGAATAAGGAAAATAGATTAATCTAGGCAACAACCACACAAGTTTGGGTCATTTAACCTATGTAACGTTATCCTTAATGGTTCAATGTCTTTAATTGCCACAAATGAATAGAAACACAACAATTATGTATTATATTCAAGAATCTAGCAATGGGTTCATATATAAACAATCTAATGAGAACGAGAATAACAATTATCCATACATGAATACTGAAATCAATTAAGCAAAGGATAACCTAAGCAATCCCTAGAGAGAAAGAACAACTATACACAATGAAATACTCCCATAAATGTTCTTCGGTTTTGATTTCACCTTAGAATCAGAATGGGGAAGCCCAACCCTTCGTGGGTCTCCAAAGAGAGCGTGCTCTGCCCCTCATTTTCTTCAAAATCGATCCATACTCTATTAGCCACTTCAATGTCATTTTATATTAAAAGTTAAGGTTCTGGGGAGATACACAGTTTGATAAATGGTTGTACATCAAACCGTGTATAGCAAGAAATTTCCCAAATTCATGATTATATACGATTGGGTACATGGCCGTGTAAGTCAAACATTTAGCTTTTCGAATGGATACACAATTGTGTATCTTCCATATCATTTTGAAAGCTTCATGCCCTTGGATTTTCTTGTCCCATCTTCACCCCAATCTATCTCCTTCTTGCTCCACAAGAATAATTGAGTGTGAACATCAAGAGAATGGCTCAAAGAATGTGATTTTAACTCATTTTACCTCTTATGCTTCCAAATTGTACCTAAAACCAAACATGAACCAAAGTGAGTTTTTGAAACATTTCATATCATTAATCACTAAGTGTTATGGAGTAATGTATAATCAATTAAGCACATGTCAATACTCACAATTGGTCGCATAGATCATAGAGACGGCTAAAAGACTTTTATTGGATTTAAGTATGAATTGATAGTGAAGAAGCTGATCTGAGCAAAATCAAGTGGATAAATGTAAGTGAGTAGGATCAAAAGAGATAATGACTATACCATTAAGGTGTTTGGAATGGTTACTTAAAGAGGTCCAATCTGCATGCAATAATTTGAGACCTTTGAAGAAATTTTCTTTCTTTATTTTGGTCTCAATGAGACCAACAAATTAAGGTTTTCTAACTGCCAAGAAGTCCCTTAGAGCAAGTTGTTTGTTTGGACAATTAATTCCTCGAGCATTCCATATAATGCACAACATCAAGAGTTTTTGGATTTGGTTTTCCTCTTCTTTAATTTATGATTGCTAGTCCTGGATCCATCCATTCCTCAAGCTGGCACTTTGCCTTAGGATCATGCTCATTTCTTTCAATTTCATCTGTCAAGTTCTCCATATGCTCCTCATTACTACATATTGGTTAAGTTACCTTATTCCTTTAAAGTTACTCTTTAGGTAGAGTAATCTCTATAGTTGTAGGCCACTTAGTAGGTGAATTGTAAGTTAAGTTCTTCTCCATAAATCCTTTTCTATTGTGGTTTGCTCAGAATTTCTAGCATTGTTGATTCTGGTAGCATTAGAGCTATTTTGTTCTTACTAAATGGTTTCCTCTAGCCTTGTATTTTACTTTTTTGCTTCAATATTCTTAGGCATCCAAATTTTGATGATAATTTTCATTTGATGCCTCCATGTATATAGCAACCTCACCATGTCTTCAACCAAATCCCCATTGTCATTGAGTTTCATTATTGGTAAGGTAAGGCAATTCCCTTTTTTCATAAACTTCAGTACAAACTTTTACAAATCCCACACTTTTGAGATTTGATGTGTTATCATCTAATGCAAGTGGTGTGCCTAAGTAGTTAGCAAGGTAACTCAAGCCCTCCAAGGACCAGTATTCTAAAGGAATGCGGTAGAAATTGACTCAAATAGGAATGTGGTGGAAATTGACTCAAATTGGTAACTCAAGCCCTGCAAGGACTAGTATTCTTTAAGAAAATAGGTTTATCTTATATATGATAGGGTTACTAGGTTCAGGTAGCTTGGATGGAAGAGCATGCACCATTTGTGAGAAAGAACTTGCCTTTGGAGTAGGAGGGACAGTCATAGTTTTGATTAATATTTTACCTCTAACGATAAAATGTCAGAAGTTGAGACAAAGCAAGAAATCAAAATGAAGGTTGAGTTACATTAAAGGAAAAGAACCTGATTTAGACTGGTTAGTGCTGAAAGAAATGGAAAGATGAGGGCAAAGACAGAAAAGGGAAATCAAGTGCAGTATTTATGCAATAAAGATGAAGCAAGAATGGTTAATGAGAAAGGCTAAGACAGTTATAGGAGGCTCGACTGTAGTGAGAAGGAGGAGAAAACTAGGCCAATGGTCTAATTCTCTCCAACTCATTTTTTTTAACTTTTCCTGATTTTTTAAATAATTCTTATTTATGTAGTTATATTTAAATTTAAATTAATTAATATGGAAACCTTACATGCCAAACAAAATTTAATTAAAGAAAGAATAAATTTCAGAAATAGAAACAAAGCTTTACAAGCTTAAAAATTTATAAGTGAAGCCAAGTTATAATATAATGATATACATGTAGACAAAGACTTAAGTACAAGAATCAATCTTATACTCTAGTGAGGAGGTCTATCTTTAAAGGCATTAGATTGGCCACTTTGATAATTATTGGTTGATTAGAGTAAGGACACTGCTTAATTTGTTTATTGGTAATTCAATGTTTCTAAAGTTTCAAAGAGGAAGCTATGCCAAGTATGTATATAGTATAAAGTTAGTTCACCAGCAATTGTTCCCTAATCCATGAGATTAGCTTAAGTTTCACTTGGTCCCTAGTTTTTTCTCTTCCCTAGAATAACTTAAAAGTTCTTTTCTTCTAGATAGAGTACATAGTGTTGCCAAATGCAATGATATAGATTTTTTTATCACCACTAGACATTCTCCTTCCTTGTTCTAGTTTTCTAAAAATATTAGTGTGTAAGAGAGGCTAGTTTCTATAACTTTGCAAAAAGATTGTATTTTGTTCCATATGTATGCATGTTTCATGATAGAGACAATATAGCTACGAAGAGTTAAGGAAACTCAATCTATTTGGAGTTCCCAATTTTTTCTTATAAACAAACCATATAAGGAAAGAGACTTTAAGGAGAGCATTGTTGCACTACATATTTCCATACCATGCTATTTTATATAGTTAAAGTATAAATACATGGGGCATTGGTGAACCTTTTAGAAGAATCCTTTAACCGATGATAAGAGTCTTCCTCACTTCATCTAGGCCTCTAATCTAGGATGAGCTTCATGAATAAGGATGAATTATTAACCCAATCTCTCCTATTTATTAAGCACCTTTATATACTAGGATTTAGGGAATATATGTTTTAGAGTTGGAAGTAAGTTGGCGTTGAATAAAGGACTTGACTTACTCCACTTATCAAACCATAAGGATACATTTTTTCCTTTCCAGTCATGCAAGTAATGTTTTAGTATAGCAGCTCCCTCATTTTAAGTAATTGTGTTACAAACTAGGAGGTAGTGATTTTGTTGTAAATATTATATATGATCTTACCTTTTAGAAAGTAAATATATTTCTATAAGACCTAAAGAGCCTATTTGTTAATGATAATACTCCAAATTCTTCTTCTCATAATGATTTTTTAGATAAGGATAATGGAATAATGCCTAGACCACCTACTTTCCTTGGTCAAGAAACATCTGACAATTTGATTTTGGGAAATTACTTCTTATTCAAGTCACCAGGCCATAGGAAGCTCTTTAACATCTTCTTTAGAGTTTTAATTGGCCCTTTAGAGAGAAATATGTATAAGGACTAGTAGGTTTGTAGGGAATAAAGAATGGAGTTAGTCAATTGTAACCCTTCCAACAAACGAGATAGATATATTGCACTAGTTGCTTATTCTCCTCTAAATTTTATCACGTAAAGGTGAGCACTCCATGAAGGTTTTCTGGTTGTGATTGGTAATCCTAAAGAGGTAAATGGAGGATCCTTGAGCTACATATTTGAGATTGAGGTTAACTAGGAATCTATGTATTTTCACATGCAGAGACTATTAGGTAACTCTTACTTCTATTGATGGTTAATCTGGAGAGCAATTTGAAAGTTTGCAAAGTAGACATAAGTATACATATAGATTTGTCCTCAACTTTTGAGAGAAGGAGCAAGTCATCTTTGCATGTAGTGTAGAATTTGAACTTGTCTTACCTAATTGAATGGCCTATCAACTTGTTAAATGAATCCATACAAAGAATGAATAGGTAAAGTGAGATAGGATCAACTTAACCTTTTTCCCCTAAACGAGTTGGCAGGTTCACCATTAACTAAGATTACATAAATAGTAGTGGAAAAGCATTGATTAATCTAGTTGATGAAGATTTTTAGGAATCCAAATACTTTAGTAAGTGAAAAATGTAGTTTCAATGAATTGAGTCAAAAGCTTTGTGAAAATATTCATTGATTACATAATTTTTATTGAATTTTTCCTACCATAACCTTTAAACAATTCTTGATCCAAAAGTATATTGTCTCCAATCAATCTTCCTATATTAAAAGGCTCCTTGGAATCCACTAATGAGAGGTTTTAGAATAGACTTAAGTTTTGAAGTAATAAGGTTGGCAAATAATCTTGTGAAGAGTTTTGTAATATATATTAGATATGAAAACTTTAAAGGCGCTTGGATTTTTCATTTAAGGAATAAGGTAAATGAAAATTTTGTTAATTCTCTTAACATTTTGCTATTCTAAAAAAATATCAATAAAACATCTTTGGTGAGTGACCAAGATTTTTTTAGAAAAGAGCATTCGATCCATTTGGGTCAAGGGACTTACCTAGATTAAGCTTAAAAAATAATTCCTTAATATCCTCATCATTTAAATGTTGAATAAGAGAGTTTGTTTTCTCTTTTATAATTTGTTCAATTATAAAAGATTTAAGCAAGTTCTCTAGTGTTAAGGAGTATTCATATCCTTTTTGATTCATCTCCTTTTATGATTGAGCTAAACCTTTATTATATTTAATAAATGAAGCTATTTTATCAGTGCTCCTTCTTATAAAAATAGATTTTTGGAAGAAAGAGGAGTTTTTGCCTCCTTTCAACTATTAAATTCTTTGTTTTTGTTTAAGTAAGGAGTTATGAATTTTTAGGGTTTTAATGAATTTAAGCAATGCCATTTTCTCTTCCATTTTCTTGAGAGGATCACCAGGGTTTAGGTAAAGCTTTAGGTTAGCTAAGGTCAATTATAGTTGAATATTGTATATTCTTGCCTGGTTTAGCTAATTGAGATCATGTTTCACCATTTATAACTTTCTCATATAGATGTAAGCTTTGTGACAATGAAAAGTTGAGGAACGACCAATGAGAATAGCTTCTTCAAACCCTTTAACCTTTATCAAATGATTATTAAAACTAAAAAGAGCTTTTCTTGGTTGCCTTTGAGTGAAATTATGGATGAGTATTGGATAACAGTCCGAGAATAATAGATTGCTAAAGGTGGCATTACTCTCTAAGAGCTTTACTAAATACGGCTTATCAATAAGAGCTCTACATATTTTTTATATGCCAATTTCTACTTTCTTTGTTGCTCCATGTGTATAAATAACCCTCAAACTTTAAGTCTGTAACTTTAATTTGCTTACCTAAAGTCTTTACTGAAGTTCATCATGCATATATTCCTACCTACTTTTAAACTATGCAATATGTTATTAGAATCTCCTAGGATTAGCCAAGAAGAATCATTAGAGGAGTGGAAGCTCTATAGTTTTGCCTAAAGCACATTCATTTGAAATACATAATTGGATCCATAGATAAAGGTAATTAAAAAATTAAGCTTTTCATGAACTAGAGTACTGAGAGATGTAAAACCTGATTAGAGGATTCCAGTGGAGAAACTTCAATTATGTTTGAATCAAATGCAATGACTATACTATCATGGTGGTGAAATTGATTATTAGTGATGATATTCTAACGATTCTCCAATAAATGTAACTTCTTGCACTTATGTTCCTCTAGTCTTGTTTCCAAAAGACTTATTGAGGCTTTATTTCCAATAAGTAATTCCTTAGCATCTATTGTTTCTTGGGCATTCCCTTACATTCCAGAATGAATAAGACTCCTTCAACCTTTTTCTTTATTCTTCCTTCCTGAACTTGTTCTTGTGTCCTACTTAAACCCTGTAAAGCTAAACATTCTACCAATTGTTCCTCTTGACCTTGATATTTGGGGATATTAGTAATTGGGGACTAATCTTTATGGAGTTCAAAATGCCAGCAATGACTGAACTTATCTGTTGCTCGTCTCCTGATTACTTAATTGTCTATAATCTTCAAGTCTTATCTCTACTTCCTTATGCTTCTTTGATTTCTGGTCAAGAGGAGATGAATGAGCAAAAAACTCCTCCATGGATAAAGTCATCATGATTTATCCATGGAGTTAGCAACTAAACTTGAGTTAGTCATTGCTTCTGTCTCCTGATTGCTCAATTGGATAAAATCATCAGGATTTATTTCTACTGCCTCCCTATTTCCTGATTTCTTAGTTGATTTTCCTATTTCTAGTCCCGTAAGCTCAGTATAATCTCATTTATTGCAAATCTCACCTATTGGCCTCTAGAATTTACCATATTTAGCCAATGTTGGTCTCTGTTGACACGAGACCTTAATTAAGTCTTCATAAGTTATCAACACATAGAACTATGAAAGATAAAGAATTCCTTGAATTAAAATAATATATACCTTTTAATCTGATTCCATTTTTCTTTCCCCCAAAACATAATGGGGGCCAACTGAATTTGCGCACCTGGTGCAACCGATACGAAACAAAAGACAACCTAGGAAAAAAGAAACTGCTAGAACATTTCTGTTTTCTCCAGGCCTCAATCTGATAGGTAGTGAACCAACAATATTAGATGGATGTGACCTCCAAATTATAACTAAGGGACTATTCATCTTAAGATTGTTTTCCTTTAACATCAAACAATCCGCGTCAATTTGTTACTCGCAAATTATAGAGCGAAGAATTATTTTCAAGGAAAAAAGAAAATGTCTTTAAGCATCAAGAAAGTAGAAAATTTAAGAAGCTAACATATATTGATACAACAATTCTACATGCATTTTAGCTACATGATGAGGAAATGTAAATGCAGAAGGCTAAGTCTTTTATTTAATACACACCCTACCCTATAGATCAAGATGAGACTCCAAAGCATACACTCAAGACATCTATTATACCTGTCAATAGTTATCTACTTCCCAGAGTGCACACCGCCTTTTCACCTGTACGTATCAGAAACCAAAAGAAACATAGAGATGTTTGACATAATTATTTTTCTATTATCAGAGGTCCCACAATGACGTATCATGCTTTGGAACTGGATCCACTGAACTCTCAACTGATGCCAGATTGAAATATCTAAAGTCGGTAAAACTGTCGTCAATGTTGGCTTCAAATCCTAGATCAAAGCGAACATCACTTGATGTAAACACTGTTCTCTTAATTGGCATGTTAGTTTCATTGCTCGTGTTGTTTCCAAGTTGGCCATAGAAGCTGTCATCCAGCTGAAATTTAAACTTCTGATTTTCATCTCCGATAACATTAACAGTCCCAGGGTTCAAGTTCTGGTCTTGCTCAACATTTGTATCATAAAGGGAGATGAGATCAGATATCATTTTTTGCCCATCGTCTGGAAGTCCAAGACCCGCAAGATTGATTCCAGCTGTCTGGTTCACTGGTTGAGTTGCTTGCCTAGCTTGAGAAAATGGTAGAGAACAGATTGCTGGTTTGTCCTCATTAATTTGGAAATTTGACAATCCAAAGCCTTGAGAACTATCAATTCTATAATGACAGTTCCTTTGATGATTATTTCTTGCAATCCTGTCCAGAAACCCCAGCCGATAGTCACCGTGGGGGCATTGCGGGAACTCACAAGTGTAGAACTTATGATCCATCATGACATGTGGCTCACTACCTGTCTGCTTTCGTTTCTTAATGAAATCCGAGTTTGTTTCAACAACTTCTCCCTTGATATGTGAAGCCATTGGCGCCACCATCAATCTATCATTTTGTACAGCTGCTGCACCCATATCAAAGACATCAATGTTACGAGCTTTCATATCCTCTTCTACTTCAGGAGTTGGTTCATCATCCACCATGTCAACATCATAATCACTGGCATCACCAATGATGAAAGAGCCATTTTCACAAGTAGACACAGGCTGGCAACTATCTGGATATAGTTTTCTGGACAATGCTTCTTCCTGATTAATTATTGCCAACCAAGTGGTGCTCTCTTTGGCAGTCATCTTATCCTGCAAGCATTTAGACTGACGGACAAGCTTGCGGATCTTGGCAATGTCAGGGGACATGTGTTTAATAACTGCTGTTAGAACACTGACCTTCCTAGCTTTATTCAGATCATGAGGCTTCTTGTACGGAGGAGGACCCTGATCTTTGTGCAGACCCAGTTGAGGCCACCATTCCTCGGTACCTGTGGGCCACCATGGTGGAGGAACGCCCTTTTCCAATGGGAAACGCCTCTGAGGTGGATCACAATGCTGCATCAAAGCTGATAGAAGTGAGCCAAGAGTTGTATCTTGGAGCTCTTGCAAAGTGTGAGGTGTTGATGCCATTACACCACATTCATCAGTCTTTCCACGGATAGAATGATCTGCTTGATACTTGGCAATTGCAGCAGGTCCATTTCGATCAAATCTAACCTTTTCCTTCCACCAAGCCCGAAGATTGTCCGATGCTCCGGTCACTGGCTTCCCATTCTCAAGAATGATCCCATATACAAAACCTTGAGCTTTGCAAACTTCCATCATCTTCAGCATATATTTTAAGATGCCATCTTGTGCCCTTGACATCTTCTTCCTCCGAGCTTGCTCCTGAGACTGACGCTGCTTTGCATTATCAACACCTTCCTTACTCTTATTCTGTTCTTTAAGCCTTCTTAAAAGTATTCTGTCTCTCCACATCCGCCTCTCAAGTTCATCAATATCCATCTCTTCATCAATGTAATCCTCCTCCATTGTTGCAAATTGTTCAGGTTCTGGAGCCAGCTCTCCTTGACCAAGAGAAGCGGAGATCATGTCAAAGTTGCCACAAAATCCCATTTCTTCAAAAATTCCCATTTGATCCGGCATTAGTAGATCAACTGATTTCAGCTCGAGAAAAGGATGATTTTGCTAATCTACACCCCAACCAGTCATTATTTAGCCATTCTCATGCTTCGCACTTCAGGAGCTGTAGCCACAGAAAATGATAACAGAGTTGGAGCGAAAGAAAGCAAAATAATTGAAATGACTGAACTTGGCAAGATATTCAGTGATGCGATAGAGGCAGCTAATAGTGACCTTTTTAATGTTATAAACGAACAAGAAATAAAGATTCATCAATGCCATAAAAACCACAGGTACCACAGAGAAGTGAAAAACTGACGAGAAAAAAGGGTAACAACCGAATAGGACACAGCACAATACCAACAAACCAAAGACATGCCGTTGAAAATATATCAAGAAGCTAATGCATATTACCCATTAACCCTGTATTAATCAAATACATATGTAGATACTAGCCTCAACAAGTTGCTTTTGCGAAACTTGAGTGAAAGATAAGAGGGTATTAAATTTTTGGCTACCAAGTTCCAACAAATCAGCGATAACCAGCCACCCAAAGGAAGGCCCGATAGACAAGGGATTCAGACAATGAGTGCAAATAAACCTCCAATAAAAGTGGGGCGCGCTATAAGCTGTCTAGAGAACTGGTAGCTTCATCGCACTTTCGGATATTTTAATTAGAAAAATACCAGAATTAGATAAACAAAAATGGTACTGATTTAAGCTATATCATTTAATTTTACTAAAAGGTGAACCATAATCCTGATTTGGATGGGCAGGGTAAAAGTGATCAACAAGTACATGACATCCAAATCTCATCATGCCCAAATGCTTCTAAGACACACAAAGTTCAACTTATAAAACTGAAAGCAGAAATTGGTTTCTGATTTTAGGAAGTAAATTTTGACAGCTTTCCCTCTATATTGGAACACAGAAAACGAGAAAATTTCATAAGAGCCGCCAAGGAGCTCCAAAACGACGCGATTCTACATGTGAAACACATCAATAAGGCTGCATGCAGAGACAGATGATGGTGATTTAGGAAGATAAAACTTTAAAGATTGATATCTTGAATAGCTAAATCAGTATAGTTTAAGCTAAAACTGGCATAGATCTAATCGTTAAACGGGTAGGAATAAGAAGAAATTCACAAAAAAGACAAAAGGAAAACGAAACATGTAACTGTGAATAGAAAGGGGTAAGAAAAAAACATACAACAGCCGACAATGATGAAGACGATACTATTTGGGCTACCGAACAAAGAAAGCTCTCTGCAGTCAGTCAGAAAGAAGAAGAAGCAGGTTGAGTGTGTCGTGTGTGTTTTTGCTTCCTCAATTCACTGCACTCGTAAAAGGTTACAGAAACCACTCAGAGCACAATGACAGATGGGTCCATTTTGGGAGATTCGCTTGGGTGTGGTCATCTGATCTTGCAGTCTACTTATGGTGATGGTGTGCGTTATACTTTCTTTGTCTGTTCATTTATTTGTTTATTAAACAAAATTAGAAAAATGCAATAATAACAGTTGTTGTTTAGGTAACTTTAATGAAGGAAAGATTTGGCCCGCGTCCTTAATGATAAAGCCAAATTATAATTATTTATTAACAATATAATTCTTAACATTTCTATGGTCTTGTCCATTTTTGTAATAATTTTATAAATCTAGCAGTAGCCTTTTATGTTTTATAAAATAAACGTATCAAATTCATCACTTTATCATTAAAGATTAATGGAATATTTTTAAAAACTTATTTATTAAGATAGCTAATTAGTCAAAATCAGAATTAATCTATCCATTTACAATTTGTAAGAATATGTTTTTAAATTCTTTTTTATTTAAATTAAAATGAATTAATTAAGTCTTGATATTCATGTATTTATACTTTCTTGAAGCTTGCATGTTGGTTTTCAATATTTGACTTAATTTATCAACCGAATCTTTTGTCATTATTATTTCTCTATTTTTTTTGAACACAATAGGGTTGTTTTATTAAATAGAATCAACTAATAAAACATCCCTAACAATGTTGGGTGGATTATGAAACCACCCACCAACAAAACCATCAACTCTAGTAGCTTGAGCTAGTTTATGGGCAACCATATTAGCTTGCCTAGGTACTGCAACAACCCTGTAGTTACCATGAAATTGAGTCCTTAGCATTCTAATGTCATCCACTACAACACCAAAAGAAGTATAATCTAAACTGCCACTTCCCATAATTTCTTGAACTACTACAAGACTGTCAATCTCACATATCACATTCTGTCATCCCTTCCCTTGTATCCAGCTTAGCGCCTCCTTAATAGTCAAGGCCTCTGTCACGCTTGGCGAAAACAGGCCTCTAATCCTTCTAGTTTTAGCAGCTAAGAAACTACCATGATCATCACGAGCCACCAAAGCAAACCCCGTATTTGAATCGTTAACATGGGTTGCTGCATCTACATTCACGTTTACCCAACCTGCCAATAGTTTTTGCCATTTCCTGACTCTAGTTGGCTGCTGAGGCTGTGGCTTAGTCGCTTGGGCATTTTGCCAAACTATTAACGTGCGTTGCGCAGTGAACTGTGTTGCTACCGACGACTTGTACTTATTCGATCAAATCAAGTTATTTTGAGTATTTCAAATTTTCCAGCAGATACCCAACATCAAACTAGCGTCTTTATCGTTAAATAACAATACAACCACTCTCAACCAATCAATAAAGTACGCAACAAGAGGTTTGTACCACCCAAAGATAAAAGAATTCCATACTTATTGAGCATAATGACAGTTCACTAGCAAATGCAAAGTCGATTCCTCCTCCATATTGCAGAGAAGACAGATGGATGAGACCGGTACTCGCCTTTGCCGCAACGACACTCTTGTCAGCAATATATTTAATGAATTATATACACCCATGAGGGGTGTTAAAGTCATTGTCCCTTACATAACTACCAAAGGTAGTTAACGGTGTAGCAACTAAAAACACTACAGACAAAAACAGATGTGATCTAATCTGTGAAAAACGAAAAACACTTTTCAAAAGAAGGAGAGAAAACTTCTGGCAAAAAGAAAAGGCAGTAACAGTGCTTTAACCGGTGGAATTATATCAGGAATCCAAGTATGTGATTTCTGTTTTTCCTATGCATATATCATCGATCCTAGATGTATAATCTTTGTAATTATTTTGTGATCTGTTCATATTTATATTACTAACATTGGTATCAGAGCCATTGGTTGTGATTTGTTTATATGCATGGTAAGAAATCTGTGTTAAACTTTGATATGAATATGTCGTCATGTTTGCCTCTGTTATACTGAACTTGCCATTTACGATTGTTGAGTGTTTTTTTTTCCAAATGGCCAACGTCAATGTTAGAGAATGCATGAACAGTAAAAATACTTATATTACGTTGGTAACATTTCATTCGTCCGGAATCTGCTGTGTAGTTTTGGATTTTATGGATTCAAATTTTTTGTTAAAGTTTTTCCACTGTTATTCAAAACCCGAATCCAAATTTGGAAACCATTCTTCTCCAATGAGAAGTAACAAACGGGTAAGGATCAGAAGCTTGCTATGGTTTGATGAGTTTGCGATGTCTTTGTTGTTATGGGTGTTTGTTGTGTTGTATTTATGCCCTTGATCATGCTTGAAGTAGTATCCGTATGGAGAAAAAAAACAGAGAAAGAAACGTAGGAAGAAGAAGACGCTTGTTCTTGGATAAAAGTAAACTTTCACATAAGACAAACGTGGGCACAGGAGAAAGAAGAGGAACGTGGCCTTTCACAAGAGTAAAATGACTACTGCACTTGTCTTATAATATTTTAACTTTTGAGTTTTTCAAAAGCAGTAGCCATATGCCACGTTTTTATATGCATGTATAATAAGACAAAACTAATTAATGCTTTTGTGTTACTTTCAGATGCATATATGTATATCTACATATGTAATATACATTTGTAATATAACCACTTATAGCCATAAGGAATTATAAATATAATATAAAGAAATAGAAATTAGTTTTCTAATTTACGAATACTAATTAGTTTAGTTAACATTAGACAAGAGTTTTATTAGAAATTAGTTTCTAATTAAACCAAGATAAGTGATTAGTTCAATTATAAGTTAAATTAGAAATATGTTTCTAATTGATTAGATATTAAAAGCATTTTTTGATTAGTTCAATAAATTGTTGATAAACAAATTAAAATTTTAATTATTTCCATATATGAGCATAAGTTTGCTATGTGTTAGACAAAATAATTCGTTATTTTGTACATTCTTCTAATTCTTGAAAATTTGTTTTTCAGGAAAATGCCTATTATTAAGCAAACGCCTAACCTTATTCGATGTGAGGCACAGAAGAGACGAATTGGCAGCATGTATGTACAGTTGGTTTGTAACATCCCACCCCCTACGGGAAGGGTAGAATAGTAATTTGGAAATGGGTGAGAGTGCTTAGGATTGATTGAACATTTGCATACATATTTTTATTGTTGAA
>JAOSBP010000161.1:58582-71082 GCA_027563825.1 Erythroxylum mucronatum
GTTGGTGGGAGAAGAGGAGAAGAGGTCGGCTGTTGTTTCCACAAGAGGAGAATAGGGTTGAGAACGAAACCTGGCTGGGAATGTGAAATTATACTTAGCATTAGAAATAAAAACTCTTGTTTTTAAATGATTAGATGTATGTATTCTTATATTAGATTCGAGATAAGCTAATTGTTTTAATATTTTAAGAAAAACCATCAAGTAAAAAGTTAAAGGACTAAGAAAAATGAAAATAAAAGCAGGAGCAAAGAAGAAAGTCAAAATGAAAGATAATGACCTTCTAGATAACACTTTGCTCTGTCATATTAAAGAAAGAAACACACTTTACTTCAAAAATTAATCAAATTTGAGGGAAGTGTTAAAAAAAGACTCATAAAGAAGCGCTTTGGTAGGTAACCTGATAAGTGTAAATTCCATCGTGCTTTAGGGCATAATTTAATATGTGTTTAATCATTAATTTAATCATTTAGTATGTGTTTAGGTTATAATTTTGTTAGTTTGTTAATTATTTATATTTCGAGTGTTTTATGGGTTGGTACAATCCTTTAAGCTTAAATATTATGTTTTTGAGGTACCATGATGTATTTGCTAGTGTTTCAGGGTCAACATCGAAGAACGGAAAAATTTCCAAGACATTCAGTCCTAAACAACGGTCCATGATCATGGAACAATAGACCACAATCATGACAGAAGCACCATAGTTGGCCCACGATCGTGGCCTACATGTCACGATCTTGACAGAAGCCCAAGAAATGGCCCACTATTGTGGCTTGCATCGAGCAAATGCACAGACACTCAAGAACGTCAAGTTTCAAGGGACTTTTTGGACTTTTCGGATCTTAAAAAGACCTAAGGCTACTCAAAACACAAGAAGATATTTAAAGAATGAAAAAAAAAGAGGTAGAGAAAGCTTTTGCATCAACCACTTTGAGAAATCCTAGAGAGAATTTATCGAGAGATTAATGAAGAGAAGAAGGAAGAGAGAAGAGGAGAAGAAACAGACTCAACATACTTCCCAAATTAGGAGGTTTCCCGATGTCGCTGCCTCCCATCCTCCATTCAATTTTATTTCTTGTTTATTTTCAGTGCTATCAGTGTATAGAATTGGATTAAATAGTGATGATAGGATCTGGAATGTTGAGGATGTTCTAAACTTACCTTCGAAGTTTTATTCTTGAAATTAATGAAAATCTGGTTATTATGTGTTACTTGGATTTGTTGTGGTTTGATTATGCAATTTCATAATTCAGTAATACACTGAGAGGATGAATCGAATAAAAAATAATTAAATTGGACTAATGAGAGTTAGGTGATTTAATAGAACAAGAATTGAATCAGATTGAGAAATTGTGCGAAGAGAGATCCTGCATAGATTTCCGATAGTTTATTAGAAAACTTCAGAACTAATTAGGGTTTTGGATAGATTATAAATTGAGAGATTGCAGCTACCATTATCCGATTAGAGTTTATGATTTAAGGTTAATGGTTATAACTCAAGAGAGAGTAATCAACCCTATGATAGTCTAGAACTAACAATCCGATAATTTATAATTAGTTAGGTTAGGTTAGTTATAAAATTCTCTTTTTCTCAATTGATAAATTCTTTCGGTTGACTCTTGGTGTGTTGCAATTGCTTAATAATTACTATATTCATCTTTGATTCTTAATTTGATTGATTGAATTAATTGAATTCTTGTTTTTAGTTTTGTTGCATCTTGGATTTCTGTTTTTGTTGTTGACCTTATATTTTAGGATTAAATTAACTCCCTCCTCGTGGAATCGACATCTCGTTTTTAAGTATATTTGGATTTATAACATCTCGTTTTTGAGTATATTTGGATTTATCTTTTTTGGCATTATGGACTAATAATTTGGGGTCTTATTTTGCATTTGATGGAGAATTATTTTCATTAGATTGTTTGATAGGTTTATTTCTTGCTATATTTCTTTTATTATTTTTAATTTTTGTTGTTGTATTTATCTTTGTTGTACTTAGGGATACAAAGGAAATCAAAGAAACAAGCTACTGAAAAGCTTCAAAACATTAGGCATGTGTTGAGTTATATTGTTAAATATAATCTAGAACACACCCCTATCCTAAACTGTATTGATTTGTGAGTTTTTTCAAAAGGATATATAATATGGGATACCCATGTATCCTAGATCATATCAATATGTTTAGAGGTACAAGAGGATCCATAACCTAGGGACATACATCTGCCCTAGTTCATATCTTGAACGAGTTAAAAATAGTAGGATTCATGATATAGAGACACTCTCATGCCTTAAGCTATATGTCTAAGATGTTTTTTGCATAAGACTTTATGGTTTAGGCCACATCAGTCCCATACCATGTTCCAAATTATTCCTACCTAGAATCATCCATTGCATCATCAAAATTTTAAAATGTAAAGGGTGTTACAGACCTTCACTTTCGTCCCTCTCTCAATTTTCTTTTTATTTCTCTCAAATTCTTCAAATACATAATACTCAACTAAAGTTTCCTAGCTAAACTAACTATATTTTAAGCATTTCCCCTATTTTTATTAAGATTTCTCATAATTTATGGCTTTAAAAACTATTTTTATTTTTTCAATTATTCCTTGCCCATTTTTTCTTTTTAATACTCAATTCAACTGCAAAAATGAGTTCATAGCTATTCATAAGCCAAAAAATAAAGGCTCAAGCTATTTGGGATACATTAAGTAGCTAAGCACAACCATGGGAAATATACCCGAATGAGCATTTAATAATTAGCTTTGAAGAGCCATATCTTTGTAAAAAGTATGCTTATCTTAAAATTCAACCTTTTGAATATAATAAGAATCTTAATTGGGTTAAACTAGAGAAGGTGGGATTAGTTTTAGAATTGAGGAGGCTTATAAGTAATGCAGGGTGAAGCATTCTTTTTTACATTGTTGAATATTCATAAAAAAAAAAGCTTTCCCTCAAAATTCTTACCTTTTTAGGGTGAATTATAATGTAAAATTGGATAGAATAAACGTGGTAAAGTTTAGGCTAGTGGGAATTAAATGGAGATATTCTTTAATAGTATTGGGATATAATAAGGGTTTCATAAATCTAAGTATACAGGATCGGAGAAGTATAAGAATGTTATTGCTAAGTTTCTTAGTGATCTCAATAACCATGTTCCCTAAGAATTTTGTAGCTCAATTTAGGGAAATTCACATTTGTAATCATTAAAGAGTAAGAGTACCCATATTCTTTCTAAAACCTTAGACATTTATAAAGGATTATTTCACACATAATTTTTAGGTGAAGTGACAGTAATGAAGTAGTGCTCTTTCAGATATATTTTATTTGTAATGCATAGTAGAGTAGTGAGTTTGTAACATAGGTCACTAGTTTGACAAATATTTAGGATAGATGGGCACTAAGAAGAAGAGAGCCATTTGTGGAGGTGCTTACTTTAACCATGTTGGCAAAAAAAACTAGGTAGATTTTATAATCTTTTAAGAATGTGTATAAGGTGCTACATTGCTATTTTCGACCTAGAAATATTAAGGTACATGAGGTTAGTCAAGAAGGTTCAAACCATATGTTTTGTTCTCGTTTTTATTTTATCATTTTCTTTGATTTAGCACTTTATTTTATTTTATTTAATACTAGTTTCCTTTGCATTTTATTATTTTTTATGTTTGTTTTATTTATGTTTGTAGGGTTTAGAAAATTTCTAGATTTCAATCAAAATTACCTTAGATAGTGGATGAAAAATATGGGCCAAAGAAGTTTCTATTCCCTTTTTATTTTCATCCTTTTATATTTATTGTCCTTGATTTTTATTTTCATACTTTATATTTTATATATTAAGGATAATGTATAACTTAAGTGCGAGGAGGGAATTAATTATTATAGGTCTTATGTTTCTTATCAATTTTATTCCAATTAGCTTAATACAAAATAATTTCAAAAAATCGTTTATCTAGAAAAGAAAATTGATTAAGATGATACATTATAAATATGGTTGTTTCTAATTCAATTAGTTTAGGTCAGTCTTTATGAGCATTGATAACTAATTTAGTTATAGTTTTCTCCAATAACCATGAAAATTGATACTTAATATGCAATGTGATAATTTTATATAATTTAGGCTTATCTTCAAGTTAAAAGTGATTTTTACGCATTTTAGCATTCAAATAAAAAAGTAAATAAATAAAATATGTAAATAAGTAAGCATAAATAAATTAACCCTGGTAGCTTTATCCTAAGTGAAAAGGTTAAAGTTAAAGAGTGGTGCTAGTATCCATTTAGAATAATGACCTAATTGAGTAAATAGAAACATTCATAATAAGATGTTTAACATCAAAAGATTAGGTGACTTTTCAAATAAGCCTTGAAATTTTCCTTTTGTAAATTCAAAATTTAATGCTTTATTAATTTAGGTTATTAAAATGTTTGAAATATTAAGTATATTGCTTAGGCATGTCTATTTCATGCATTAGGATGAGATTTATAGATTAAGTTGATGTTTGAAGAATTGTTGGGTTGAATTGAATAGATTTATGATTTAATGCAAGTCTCTAAATATCTACTGGATGAACAATGTAACTAAACGAATGATAGATAGTCTTAATTAATCCAATTAATTTGTTAAAGTATTTCCTATTAGTGCATGTTTAAGTTAAGATTAACTGAATTGATTTGCTTGAAAGAAAGAAAAAAAACTAAATGCGGGGATATTTGATATTCATTAAAAATACATATATTTACTTAACTATTTTCATTAAAAATACATATATTTACTTAACGATTTGGTTCATTTTAATGCTAAATTACCTTGTATTACTTGATTTTGATATATTTAAAATAATTACTTAATCATCTTAACTGATTAAATTGTTGGTGGAATTGAGAGTTCGTTCAAACTTATTTCCATCATGACTTCTCTGTTTTTATATTTATATTTCATTATTTTGATCATGTTATGTTTAGTTAGAGAAACTCCTAGTGATTATTCTTATATGGATTGATTTTATTAAATTTATAGTATGAGATATATTTTGTGAATTACATTTGATTAATATTAATATTGATTTTTTTCATGCTAACCTTTAAATCCAATTTAAATTCACTTGCGGATGACTTAAAAGAGCCTACTTATGAGTGGACCGTGGTTTTGGTAGAAGTGGTTAAACAAGATGCTCAAGAGAGACATACGTAATCTTCCTAGTGTTAGGGTAAAATCTTCCATGAGATTTTACAGAGCTTGGTGTATTCACTATTAGTGATGGTAGATATATAGGTTAACCATTTGAAGAGAAGATAAATGTAACTTAAGACAATATAATTTTAGTGTATAAGAGATCCTACATAGTCTAGAGAATATATCTAATGTAGCTTAATCAAATCATAAAGTCAAAAAGTACTAAAGGGGAAGTAATGATCTAAATATGACTCTTTAATTGATTTCTCTTTTGGTAAATTATCTTATCATTGATCTCCTCCACTGTTGTGTAGGTTTTAACATTATTTTATATTTTATTATTCAAAACTCTTAAGAATCACCTTTTATTAATTATCCCTAGACTAGTTAATAACATTAAGCTTTGTAATCTATATTGCTTCTTCATGGGATTCAACCCCTGCTTACCATTTCATGCTTTTCAATGATACATGTTTTTGTTGCACATTTGTACAATCATCTTTTAAATAATTACCTTCTTTTTTCATTTATGTTGTAACTATAAGAATTGGCCTAATCATACAACAAACTAAATCTGCCTACCCATGGCACGAAATAGAGTCATCGATCTTGGCAGTAGCTGTGCCAATCATCTGTTAAACAATGATATTGCTTACGGAAGAACTGGCCTCTTTTAACTTATGCACATCTCTTTATCAGCATCAAACCAGCAATCCTGTCTTACGTGGGTAGTCTGCTCCTCAGACCCAATCATTAAACATTTGCTTAGCAGAACCACTGTAGATAGCTCCAATTTACAATCTCAAACACTGGTGTACTGACACCTTCAATAGTAAACTTCTGGTATGTAGCATGGCAGCTCCAGTGGCTCATCTTTGACACAATTTACCACTTCTGCAGTATTTTCTTGATTTTGACATCATTTCTGCTCCTAAGAAAGCGTTTGAAGATTACATCATGCTCAGACTGGAATCTCTAACAACATTACCATCAAACTTCCTCAAGCTTCAAATTCATCGGGTAATGAAATTTTAGCTGGAACATCAGCTGAACATTACGGACTTCTAGTAGATTTGGCTGTCTAAGTTCTGATTCTCAAGGCATTCCAAAGATGGAGATACAGAAACCAGGCAGATATATGACAAGGGATGAAAGTCTTGCAAGTTCTCTTTTAATGCTCAGGAGAAGGATGGTTGGAGGGAAATCTCAGACCTTGATAGACAAAATTTCGTCTGCAGACTTTTGTTTAACTGATTCTGTATAGCATCACAACAAGACAGCTTCAAAATTTTGTACTCTGGTCTCAAAACATGTACAACACTATTGCAGAAGAATATTCACAAATGTAGTAAGTACTGTAATTGGCACAAGATTCACAATATAAGAAATTGACAATCATGAGAGATAGTTGTGGTGTCAACTTTCCTTCTCAACTGAGTTGATAGGAAATCTACTGATACAATAACAATTGAAAATTAGGTTTCCAAGATAAACAAGATCTGGAAATTCAGAGAGGGACAGGAAGAGAGGAAGCAAGTTCCATAAGAATCTTGCTATTTTCAATTGATAGTAACAGAATGACTACTTAGTTATTATTAATGTTCCAACAACTAATAACAATTTTCATGCACCAACGGTTCCTTATCTGACATATTACATGTATCAATTTGCTTACTGAATAAAAGTTCAGAGTTCATCACAAAAATTACATCCTCTTGTAATTTATCCTGGTATAAATTTTGTCCTCCAGAATGTTCATCAAGTTTCAAGTTTACATGTGCCCCAAGCCCAGGTAAAAAGAAGCTTCCAATCAGAGAATGGATGAAAACGTTCATGTTTCTATATGTTTGTTGAATCATTAAGTTTAATGACAAACAGAAGCCCAATAGAAGGGAAAATGCTAGCAGCGTGATGGAGGGTGGGTGATAAAGGATGGGTTAGTAGGTCTCAAACCACGTTACTAGGATTTCTTTTTCTACCTTTGTGTTAAACTTTTTTTTTAATAAATGATTTGCTACAAAAGGATTTTTTTTAGTGAACATGTCATAGCTAACGACGACATATATTCAAGGATCTTGCAAAAAAGGGTAAGAATATAGATACCAATTCTATCCCTGATGACAGTAGCATGTTTGGGTCCAGCACTCTTTTGTGCAAAGGATAATATATCAGAATACATATCACTAGAGGGTGTAAAACCTGCATCCATCATCCATTCCAAAACCTGCAGTAAAAACTTGCCGAGTCCCTCCATCAACAACTATTTGAAAGCAGGCAAGCAGTATATAGAAAACATGAAATCAATAGTGCATCATTTCTCAGGAAAGGAAGGAGAAATCATTGTCCTTCTAACAGAACATCAATTCACAACATAGTCGGGAAACAGTTTACACTAAGCAATTTACTAGGCAATCACAAAAGCGAAAAAATGAAGCTAATTACAGAATAAAGCATGTGGAATAGTTTGAGCCAAAAAAAGAAGAATGTTGAAAGTTACATGATCTGCTTCAAATATTCCAGTCATGTAACACTGCTTCCGAGAGAGGCCAACGTAGCAAGTTTAGTGTTTAACCAACAAATCAGTTCAGAAACTAAGCAATTCATCAACTGCATGCTATCCACTACAAATCACTTCAAAGGAAACTTAAATTTTAATGAATTGACGAAGAAATACCTCAACATATTTTCTCCAATTCCCAGCAGCCAAAAGATTCTTCAACAAGATTGAATAAGTGCTAAAGTTGATTTCAGCTCCTGAAGCCATAATTTTGAAAAATAACTGCACTTCATAAAAAAAAGTTCATTAGAAGCACCAAAACAAAATTTTCATGCTATATAATAAGTAGCTGATACCAATGACTACAAGAGTTGAGCTTGCTAGGTAAAGTTTATCTTAAAGGAGGAAAGGAAAAATGAAGACAGAATACAGGTTCATTTTTGTCTCCTCAGCTTAAGTACTCAAACATCTGAACACAAACCTTCAACATTGACTCAACCCTTCCACTTTTTCCAAGAAGATGTAGTATCTGATTTACAAGCCCAATTGAAACTACAGATAATGAAGGCTCCATCAATTTGATTAAGTCAAGTATTGTCTTCCAGTCTCTCAACCTTCAACCAAAGTTAACATGCAAGTCACTAGAGCATGAGTAAGAACAATAATTGCAAAGTAAATGTGCTAATTAAGGGCAAACCATGAAGATTCAAGTTCTTAGAAACCACAACACCAAAAGAGAGAGAGAATATTTACGTTTTCTTAATGATCACAAGTAAATCTGAGAACTACACAAGCCTTGCATGCCTGACATTAACTCCAGAAAGCTATGTCTCAAGTGAAATTCCACTACATTAGTAACTAAAATAAGATGTCATTCCTCTTTCACCTATGTACCTTTAATTTGGAAAACTGATTCAAATATTTACCATAAAGTCTTTCATTCCAAAGTAGCAATGCCACTTGACATGGTAAGAGTTCCCCGGCATGTGCATCTCATCCAATGGAGAGTTGAGGACACAAAGTGCTCATTCATGCCAAAATTAAACCATGAAACGAAATTCAAGGACAGGGCTCATCATACTGTACTAATTTACAGTCTCAAACAAGGATATATCAACTGCTAATTTGTTTGGTACAATGAAAAGCATGAATTGCTATTTTTCATCACTGAAAATTTTAACATAGCTTATTGCCATAGCTGCATTTTTTCAAACACTTTGTTATACGCAAAGCTAACACACTGGCAAAGGGTGAAAGGAATTTGTATTTGACATTTTGAAGGTATAGAAGGTACATATACATGAGTAAAAATAATTGCAAGACCATATTTAACATTCAATAATTGGGACTGGGCATGTATCTTTTTACTTTAGTGTTTGCCTTTGCACATAATTGGTTGGATAGTTTTTGGCCAGGCCGGGCTAGGGCATTGCTATCCCTAGTAATTAGCCATATTCCTCTACCCAGTATAAGAGTCCTATTCTTTGGAAGCATTATGACAAGCAATTGGGTAGAAGATGTAGCTAATGCAGCCTAGCTTGCCCAGTTTTTAACAAGATATATTGAAGCAGAAAAGGAGAAAGAGAGGTAGAAAACAAAGTAGTTGCTTACAAGCTACAAGCTGATGTCATTTCAAAGAAAACAGCATCATGAACAGGAATGTTTCTCTCTCTCATGAGCTCCGCCAGAATAAGAACCTTGGACGGCTGACCTCCTTTATTGAATGCTCTCATCAAAGCAGAACATGCAACAGTATCGAAAAGGATATCATGTGACACCATTTCCTGAAATAACTCACAGGATTTCTCCCAGGACCCTTTAATCACACAAAAGATGTTTCAATTTCTAAGAGCATTTTTCAATTTTACCAAATAATCATATCAGTGTCTATACGCCAAAATTTACCAGCATTATTATAGGCATGTAGCATTGTTGTATAGGTAATCACATCAGGATGACAACCAGCCACCTTCATCTTGTTGAACATAGCTTCTGCTTCTGTAACTTCTCCCTAATAAATAAAGGCAGAAAAAGACTGAGATTTCTTACAAGTTATAACTAGATCGAGAGACTGAGATATAAGTAGATTAACTAGACATTTTTTCCCAGAAACTTGCCTGGTTGCTGTAAGAACAAATCACAGATGAGTATACCTCTTTTGTCACAACAACCTTCATATCCATCATTTCAGCATAAAACTCAACTGCATCAGCAAATTTTGACATCTTACAGCAACCACTTATCAATACCGTGTAAGTAATGGAATCAGGCCTCACTTTCCTTTTCTTCATAGTTTTGTACAAGGCTGTAGCTTTTTCATATTCACCAATATTCATATAGCTTCCAATGGCTGCATTATATGCAATGGTGTTCAGTCGGATACCTCGCATTTCAGCTGCTGAAAGTACACTATCAATATTAACCTTTTGACCACAACGACCACAGGAAGCCAGAATACTACTTATGGAGACAATGTTTGGTTGAACACTATCTTTCTCCATTTCACGCAAGACTTCCACAGCTTCAGCAAGTAAACCACTAGATCCATATGCATCAATCAGCGCATTGTAGCTAACAAGATTTGGTTTCCACTTGTCTCTCTTCATCATCTCAAATACTTCCCTTGCCTTTTGAGGTTGTTTTGATCTTCCATAAGAATTGAGTAAAGATGTATATGATACAACATCTGGGTGAAACCCACTGGATTTCATTTCATTAAAAACTGTCAATGCCTCTTCACTCATTCCATGAGAAGCAAATGCTCCCATCAGCGCATTGTATGCAACAATATTGGGCTTCATACCTTCTGCAAGCATGGTACTGAAAACAGCTTTGCAGTTTTCGATCTGCCCACACACAGAGTACAAGTTGATGATGCTAGTAAGTGTTACAATATCAGGGTGGCACTCTGATTTCTTATCTCTCATAGAATTGAATATTGTAATGGCTTTCTCATAGTGGCCAAGTTTCACCAAGCAATATATCACAATGTTAAGGGTTGTCGTGTCAGGACGAATATTTGTTCCTTTCATTAACTCAAAATAAGACAAAGCTTTTGAAAACTGAGCTCCGGTCTTAAATGCAGACAAAACAATATTGTGAGTCACAAGATCTGGCCCAACCCCATTTTCGGACATTTTCTTGCAAACTTTCAGAGCCGCTTTCCAGTGTCCACTAGATCCACAAGCATTTATCAGGTTATTGTATGTGGACCGACTAGGAGGAATCTGCCAATACAATATTCACAATGAATATTAGAGGACATATATAGACATTATAACAAATCCCTTGGGAGCTTTAAACACATGTCCACAAAGAAAAGAAATAAAAATGCTAAGTTGCCAGCAAAAGAGGAAGAGAAAAATCAAAAAGTTATTAGAGATTAGCAGTAACAAACCAGAGGTTCAGCATAGATCAACCTGACCAAAACAGTTGTTAGTACCTTTTCTAGAAAAGTAACACTATTCTGCATGCCAAAGGCAAAAATTTTGAACCATATTTACGTGGATAATAAGGCATCTCACAACTAAGAAACTGTGGTTTAAAATTTTTGCAAAAGCTTTCCTACAGTTATGTTTAAATGTATCAAGCCAGACCTAATTAAATTGATAAGAGCATATAAAAGATTTTAAAACATGATAAATATACATACAGCTACACGCAGCATGTCGTCCATTATATTCATTGCCCAACGCCATTGACCTGCGCGACCGTGCGCATTGATAAGAGCATTGTATGTTTCAGCATCAGGTTTGCACCTGACAAGCAAAAGAACCGACATAGAATTATGATAACATTCTAGGCAAAATGTCAAGATCCCAATCACAATAGAATTAGGAGCCCAACTCAGCCCGAAAGCAACAAAGACATATATAAACAAAGAAGAAAAAATTATGATAATTAGAGGAACATAGCTGCTCAAAGCAGAAATAAAATGTCACAAGATATTCCTCCCCAGAATTAAACTTGAATAATACTCCTACACTGAAAAAATTATGAATGCCCCTTAGCTACCTGCCTTACACTATCACTTCAAAGTTACCACATCACTAAATGAACAGCAACTTATACAATAGACACTAAAGCAAAGCTTCCCACCCAAAATCTATTATGAAATGTTCCATTTCATAAGAATAGTATATTTCTTTATTAAAAGATACTAGTATAAATGAAGCTCTTTATAAGTAGTGGATCAATCAAAGAAATAGATGGAAAAACTAGCAGCTTCAGAGCAGGCCATGATAAGAAGAAAAACATACCTCCATTCTTGCATCTCGAAGAACAAACCGCGTGCCTGATCACTCCTGTTATGTCTAGCATGCAGCCTGATCATCATATTGTAGATATCATTGCGAGCACAATAATTCTTTTGGTTCTTCATCCACTCGAAAACCAGAACACTGTGTTCAAGTGCACCCCTTTGCGTTAACTCCTAAAACAACCAACAAAAACACCATCAACTTAATATACGTTCTTCCTCTGTATCCCATTTACAGCATTCAGTAAAAAGTGAAAACTTTGCCTTGATAAGAAGAGGGAAATTTTTGCGAGCGAAACGGCCAATCCAACAATTCAAGAGACCGTGGACATCATTGGAGGGTCGGAGCTCAAGAATGTTGTGGACAACCTCGGAGATTGTCCAGTCCTTTTGGAAGCGGTCTCCTTCAACTCGAAGACGATATTGTTTAGTAAGGTCGGCTTTTCTGAGACCATTAACATGGGTGCTAACATGGTGATCCCCTTTTTCGTAGTCTACGAAAACCAACTTCTTCTCTTCGAAGGCCGAATCGTTCTTGGTCTTCTTGCACTGGATTTTGGGTCTGGTTGCTTTGAAGTTGG
>JAOSBP010000162.1:1091-20072 GCA_027563825.1 Erythroxylum mucronatum
AGTCAGAGTAGCCAATGTGCAAATCTTGAGATTGATATCCATCTACCAACTGTAAAGTTTTTTCAGACCTAAACAATGGTACGTTATAGAAACATGTAAATAACTTGTAGCTCAGAACATACTAAATCAATGTATTTAGATACTACAACTGCTAGGAATGACGGTAGTCATCCCTTTTCCATGGAACACGGATCTTTTAATTGAATTTGTATCGCAAGAAAGAAAAAGAAAAAGAAGCAAGAGAAGACTATACATGCATTAAAAGGGTGGGCCATTTCATCAAACAATATACATGCATTATTTCATATTCCCATTAATTAACATACAAAGTTCACAAATTAGCCAAAACAGCATCACCAAACCACAATAATCTCCAAACAATCAACTATTAATAATAAACAAAATTTGAGAAGAGAGATTACCTTATTAACAATAACACGTTGGTTAGTTAGAGGCGTCGGTGACTTCACACTTGCGACGGCCAACAAGGGAGCTGGGGAAACAGAGAACAGAAGCGCGGGAGCGAAGAACAGCAGAAAAACAAATGACACGAGGAACGGAAGAAGAAGTGAAGAACAGAAGAACGTGACTGGGTGAGGGGTAACTGGGAATTGCTTTGCTTCTGAAGCATTTAAGTTGCATTCTATAACTACGCCGTCTTGCCTTGATAAGTTTATGTTTTATTATATAAAACGACGTCGTTTGTTTCACATATCTGTCGGGTCGCTAGTCATAGGCTGGGCTAGTTGGCCCGAGCCCAGGCTCGATCCGAGCTCAATAGCCCGTGGCCTATGGCCTGATCTGAGACTGCTCGGGCCCAACTGATGTCATTCAGTTTGTTAACCCACTAATCGTAAGAAACGAACACACCTTTTGGCTTTCAGTTCTTTCTGCTTGAACAGACAATGCAAAAGTTGGTTCACCTTCCACCGTGACTTACAAGTTATAAGATTAGGGATTTTGCAGATGGGCATAAGCCGAAATGCACGAGAAGAAGTTGCAGAGAGATAAGTAGGAGAGGGCTAAAAAATGGAAATGGGCATTCAGTAGAATAATAATATTGGGTAGAAATTCTGTTGAAATGCGAATTCTGATAAAGTTTAATAATATGCAACTTTATTTTTAATTATTAGGGAAGTTGTTTCCTTCTTTATTCCGTATAAACAAAAATAAATAATATAATTTCAATAAAAAGTACATAATTAAAAATTTAAAATATAAAACACCATTACAATTTTGTTTATTTCAAAAATATGCATTATAATAATCACTAAAATTTTAACAAAAGTTTAATTATATTCTACGTCCGATTAAATTTTTAATCAAATAAAAATTTAAAGTTTATAAAATTTTAAAATTTATTAAATTTTAAATCAAAATGAGTTATAGCTAAGTTTAAATCAATACAAATTGTTTGAATAAATTGTTTTAATATCTCACACACAAATCTTAACTCAAAATTAAATCAATTCACATTTTTTCTATCGAATTAGATTGAATATAGTTTAAAATAACAACATCAATAATGATCCAGTGAAAATATCGTTGATCTCTGAAGTCTGGAGAGATCCGGTAATATGCAGCCTTTCGCAGTGTGGTTGTTTTGATAGACTCACGGAAAAAACATACACATAAAAATAAAAATAAAAATAGACATAAAAAGTTAATAATAGTAATAAAATGAAAATAAATAAATATGTGTAAATAAAAATATGAAAAAAGTAGTAAAATGAATAATACAATAAATATAAAACAAGGTAAAGAATAACAATAAATAAATAAATAAATACACAAATAACAAAAAGAGATGATTAAATAAAATAAATCAAATAAAATATTTAGTTAAATAAATATAATTAAAATTTTGTTAATAAATAGAAAATTAAACTAAAATTAAAAATTTTAATTACATAATTACTTTTATTATTGTATTTTAATTTTTGGATTTAAAATATTTAAAAATTAATCATTTTTTATTTTATTATTTTTAAATAAACTATTATATACTGATAATAAATTATAAATTAAATAATTTAAGTAAATTATTTGAGACTTTTTTTTTAACATAAATTATTTGAGACTTGATTGAAGTGATATTTGCAATCGTCTTTCAAGTCAATTTTCAGATTGCTAAACCCTTAAAGAAACATCATATGAAGTACCTAAGCATGCAAGCCTTACACTCTCATGCAATGGCCTGAAACTGGCCGTGGCATCCTTCTCCGATTCGGGCGAACTGGTCTGAGAAATGTATCTCTAATACGATGCAATTTCCTGACAACAACATCCATGGTCATCCTCTTGCCTGGTGAACTCAGAGAACAAGAGACTCCGATTCTCATCACAGAGATTACACACTCCTCTATAACTCTTTCGTTGACTTGGGACTCATTGCCTCTCGTTCTTGCTCTTTCCCTGTCAAGTTCAGGTTCATGGCCATTGTTTACGGGTTCGACAAGCATGGAGAGATCAATAATATCCATGACATGTTCAGGTGAAGCTGTTGCTACGAAGTGGTGAAGGCTTTCATCTTCTTTGAACAACTCATCTGTTGGTCTTTTCCCTGTAAACATCTCGAGCAGTAGTATGCCGTAGGCGTATACGTCTCCATGTCTGGAAACCTGAGTTCCTTGCCCATACTCTGCAATATGAAGTCCATATCCGTTAAAAGTGATTCTAAGTGCATGGAATTTAGGCACTACATAATAAAAATAGTGTTTGAAAATAACAATTTTAAGAATTTTCTAAAAATTAATTAAATCAAATCAGATTTAGCAAGAAACAAACTTGGAGGGATATATCCAACTGACCCTCTTATGCAAGCAGACAAAACTTTGGTTTCAGAGTCATCATTTGATGCTTCAAGCAGAAACCTTGCAACTCCAAAATCTCCAACATGAGCTGTCATGTCTTCATCAAGAAGTACATTGCTTGGCTTCAGATCACAGTGAATAATCGGAGTTTCACAACTGTAATGAAGATAATACAGAGCAGAAGCAAAATGAATGGCTATGTCTAGTCTCTGGTTCAAGCTCAATCTCCTATGTTCCTCAGTTCTTGGATGCAGCCAATAATCTAGATTTCCATTGCACATGAACTCAAAAACCAGACATTTGAAGTCATTGCCTTGATGATCGACGGTGGAGCATGCGGTGATAACCCTGAGAAGGTTCCGGTGACGGATGCTTCTCAGAGCTTTACATTCATCGATGAAACTCTTGGGGGCGCCATGTTCTTGAAGGTTCATAACTTTGATAGCTACGGTTCTTTCTTGATCACCAGAGATAATCCCTTTATACACAGAACCAAAGCTGCCAAAACCTATCAGATTTTCTTCAGCCAGGCCATTGGTTGTTCACATGATGTCTGAATAAGTCAAGAGTCCTTGCCATTTTCCAGAGGAAGATGACCTTGTCCTGGAGTTCCTCGCCATGTAATATACAGCAGAACAAAGTAGCAGAATACTCATAATTCCTGACACAGTTGATGGAATCACTATTTTCAGGATCAGGGTTTGAATCTTTTTTTTCTTGGAGCAAGAAGGTAAAAGTAATTCTGACACACCTCCACAGATCTTATAGTTTCCTGTCACGGAAAGGGCACTTGCATTTGCGAATATTCCATCCCCTGAAACCTCTCCCTCAAAATCGTTATATGATAAATTGAGAAGCATGAGAGACGACAACCTGCCAAGAAATTCAGGGATTTTCCCTGAAAAATTGTTCCGGGAAAGGTCTACTTCTCTTAGACCTCTTAAACTTTTCCATGATTCAGTTACAGTTCCTTCAATCTTGTTACCTTCTATATGCAGGAGTTCCAAACTGGTACAACTACCAAGTGTGCCAGGAATTTTTCCTGTCAAATTGTTCTCAGACAAATCCAACTCCATCAGACTTTCCAAGTTACCGATTTCTGAAGGTAGAGAACCTGTCAAGGAGTTATGCGACAAGACCAATGACACTAAGATGCTGGAATGTCCAAACAGCTGCTTTGGTATGGTTCCTGTAAGGTTGTTGAATGAAAGAGACAGGTTTTGTAATGGACAATTCCCAAGACTCGAAGGTATTTTTCCATCAAACCTGTTCTTTTCCATGTAAAGATCGCTTAATTTGGTCAGGTTTCCAAGAGAAAAAGGGATTGAACCAGAGAGTTGATTCTGATTCAGATACAATCCCTGTAAATTCTTCAGCTTCCCAATAGCATCAGGCACAGTGCCACTCAGGTAATTGTTTTCCAATCCAAGGAGGTATAAACGTTCTAGTTTATCCATCCCACTTGGGATGCTTCCATGAATCAGATTATCTCCCATGGTTATTTCCCTTGCCCAGATCGAAAAGTTAGCTATGAAACTTGGCAATTCTCCTGCAAAATGGTTACCTGCAAGCCCCAACACTTGTAACCATGTACAGTTAACCAAAGAACTAAGGAAATCCAACTCTCCAAGCTCTCCATTTCCTAGATGATTGTCATCAAAATTCAGTCTTTTTATGTTTACCAACCTCCCGAGATTTCTTGGTACAGGCCCTGTTAGACCATTTTGAGCAAAATCCACTGCTAAAAGCCCTGAAGCATTTGCCAAAGATTCAGGTGAAAGAAGTTAAACGCGAAATTTGCAGATTAATTGTATAATTAATCAACACAAATCTAAACCCTAGAATTGCAACATACTGTATTCAATAATCAGATGGATAAATACCTGGAAATTGGGGAAATATTGAATCCATTGTGAGTTTCTGTAAAACGACGTGATCGAGACGCAAAGGATTTACTACTGCTATTCCGAACTTTAATTCGCAAAAGAACTCGTACAGTTTTCAATGGGGCAACTGTATTTAAAGGTTGGCTAGCAGTAGGGTCTCCTGTGCTTTCTAATACATGGGCCAAGCCTACCCATCATAGCAGACCCATGAACACAGGCCCAATGACACGTTAAAGAGAGAATTACTATTGACTTCAAATTAATCGAGATTTGTACACAATTATGTTTATTATGCTAGTCCACAATTATGATAAAATTCTATCATCAGGGACAGCCTCCGTGAAATTGTTAACACCAGCAGCAAATATTGTCAGCTTTGGAAGAGTAATGCCCATGTCCGGCGGTAACTGGCCGTGAAGTTGGTTCTGAGCAACAGAGAAGTGGTACATGGAAGATAGATTATACAATGATAAAGGGATCGTACCAGACAAATGATTCCCATAAAGGTGAAGAAAAACCAACCTTGATAGCTTTCCAAGCTCACTTGGTATAGTTCCTTGCAAACTGTTCTCTGCAAGTTTCAGAAACTGCAGAGAAGAAAAGTTACCTATCCAAGGTGGTATAGCTCCTGTGAGATTGTTGTTCCGAAAATTCAGGAATAGTAGCTGTGTCAACGAGCTGAGTGGTTCAGGAATTTCTGCTTGTAACACGTTGTAACTTACATCAACTTCTGTAAGCTCTCTACAGTTGCTGAGATTATATGGAATCTTCCCAATAAACGAATTCTCGCTCAAGTTCAGAGACTTCAGGTTCCTTAAACGACCAATCTGCTCAGGAATTTCACCACCAAAAGCGTTGTCTCGCAGGTTGATTACACTAAGATACGTAATGTTCCCTATCGAAGGTGTGAGAGAGCCAACTAAACCTTGTGCCTCCAGGTTCAAAGAGACCACTCTTCCATTAGATGGACTACAAGATACGCCTATCCAGCTGCAGACATGAACAGATTCATTCCAGGAACTCAATATTTTGTTTGGATCATTAATTATTCCATCCTTGAAGTCTAGTAAGGCTTGTTGATCAGACCCTTTTGACGAACTCGGTGTTCTTGCAGATGTGAGTGCAGGACTGATGAATAATAGAAGAATTCCAGGAAGAACAGTGCACGAGAGATCACATTTCCTGAATTTAAAGCGAGGAGAACCCATCTTGATGCAAGTATGGAGCGATCTAGCTAGGTAGTTCAAGCAATTCAGAAATTCAATGCCAAACTATTATATGATGCTCGTATCTGGAGCCATGTTAATGCGGAGATAGACACAGTAGAATTATGAAACAGAGCACTCGGTCATTGCTATGAAGAGGCTGGAGATGCTCAAATGAATAACTTTGCCAAATAGAATAATGCATATATAGTCTATATTTTTTTTTGATTACAAAGGGAAAAAAACAAAGAAATTAGGCGCAACGCTCTAGAGAACAAAACTCTGTGGGCATCCTGGCGAAGAATCAGCAGAAACATAACTAATATTAACAATAGGGAGAAATTATATTTTTTTATATGACACGTATGGTAGATTTTATTACGTGTCCCGGATTGTTCATGAAAGGGTTAAAAATGAAGGAAATGTAGAATACCTGATTTCGATTTTATTAGATGTTCTGAAGCAGTTTTTGAGGCTAAAATGATCTCTAATCTCTCAGGACCTTCTCAGAAAACGTTCACGGACACTCGGTTAGTACCTTTTTATAGTTTCTTAAGACGTAAGCGCTCTTAACGGGTCAGAAGATCTGTATGTTTACGAATTATATAAGCAACTGTAGTAAACCTTAACTTTTATATATAACTTTCATATCAGGTGTCTCCATCATAAGCTCGATGTAGGTCCGATCCACATTAATCGGGATGAATTAACATGTTAGATAAGTATTTAATATTCCTTATTTATCGAATAATTTGAAGTTTAATTAAAAATAGATTGTTAGATAAAAATTAATTAATTTTTTTTAATTTATAAAATCAATTAGTTTTTAAAAAATGTTCAATTAATTAATAAATTAGTCGATTTTAATAATAAAGTTATTAAAATATCAACAAAACGGATTTAGCTATTAATAAAGCCAAAGTTAACGATGGACTACTGTCTTATTCAAAAAAAAAAAAACGATGGGACTACTGTCCAAAAATCAAACCCATAAAAGATTATAAGATTAGGTAAAATTTATCACTATTTTTATAATTAATCCTTTAAATATCATGTGCTTTTCAAAAAAGGTACGAATTAAAAAGTTTGCCTAAGAAAAAACGATTACTTATCCAGTCGATATATATATATATATGAGTTGTCACGTACGCCCTGTTCGGCGTTAGGTTTCTAAAAAGGGCTAATTATTAAAAAAAATCTAAACTTTACTCTCTTTTATAATAATAACTCAAACTTAAAAAAGTAGCATTAAAACTTTAATTTTTAGTAGAAATAGCTTAATATTAAATTTTCCGCTAATATAGAAATTATAATAAGTTGTATCAGAATATTTTATTATTCTTAATTTATTAAATAATAAAATTCATACGTGACATAAATATAATACGTGGCATTTATTTGGCAAAAGCATTGATATAACGTGACTTCTCACATTATTTGCATTAACTGAAAACTTAATGTTATGTTATTTATGTTAAAAATTGATTATTTTTAAAAGTTTAGACTAGTAGTATAAATTTAAGTAAAGTTTGAATTTTTTATTGATTAACGCTATACAAAATTAGTTACTAATTGAGAGTTTTAAACGGTTTAACATTAAATTGATAAATCATAAAAGATTAAGTGTTGTTTAATTTATTATCCCATAACTTATATCTTCATCTAAAATTTAAAAAAAAAGCTACAATAATCTCCATATTTTCTACAAATATAATAAAAAATTTATATGCAATATCACGTAAAATTAGAAGTTAAAGATGATTCTTTTCTAAATATTTTCTTTTGTGCAAAGTTCTAATTATTTAACTTGAGTTAAGATAAAAAATTTTATTGTATTAAAAATAATTAAAATCAAATTATTGCATTAATCATGTTTATTATAACAACTTTATGTTAGCAAAAAGAGCATAAATAATTAAATCGAAACAACTTATCTGAAATAGCATGATGTCGTGAAAAATCACTACCTTAAGTCAAAAATTTCGATAGAATAGTTTCCCGTTCATTGTTGTCTACCTCGTTTCTCTCGAGTGTTAGTTTTCGTCATGCCCTAGTGCATGTCCCATCTTACTTGTCAAGGTTGTGGTGTTTTCGTTTCTATCAGAGTTTTTTCTTTGGGTTTGGCGGTGATGGAGCCGGAGTTTCATCGTTTGTCTCTTAACGACAAGGAGAATGAGGAGTTGGTGGTTCACGCGTCTGATGTGGGAGAGTTGGAGATAGACTATAAGCTGAGTCTGGTGGGTCGGTTTCTTGGGGAAAGAATGATCAATTTTGAAGCTATGGAGAGGACTTTATTGAATCTCTGGCGGCCGATAAAGGGTGCGAGCATCAAACCGGTAGGAGGAAATGGTCTTTACCTGTTTCAGTTTTTTCATGAGGTTGATCTGAGAAGGATGGTTGATGGTGGTCTTTGGAGCTTTAACAATTGTCTTCTGCTCATTCATCATTTGAGGGAAGGGGAGAATCTAGAAGACATTGATTTCCATGCTGCGGATTTCTGGGTTAGGGTCCATGACCTTTCGCCTGGCTTTGCTTCCGAAACACTAGCTCGGAACCTTGGGAATCTGATGGGTAAGTTTCTGGATTATGATTCGGGCCAAAAGAGGAGCGCTATGATCAACTACATGCGGATACGAGTTCGGCTGGACATTACAGAACCCCTGATGCGAACCAAGAAGATCCGAAAGGAAGGGGGTACCCATTTTGAGGTTTCTTTCAGTTATGAACAGCTCCCTCTTCTCTGCTACCTCTGTGGTATTATTAGCCATAGTGACACTCACTGTCCAAAGCTTATGGAGCTGCCGGCGACGGAGCTTCAACGGGGATGGACGAAGGATATCCGTGCTGAGATACGGGCCCAACAGCGAAACCGGCCAAATCAGTGGCGTCGAGATCCCTCCATAAAAGGAAACACCGGATTTAGCTCTGTGAATCAAGGATTACAAACAGGAGATAGGGATGGCGGATCGAAGATGAAGATTCTTAATCAATACGATTATTATCCTCGGCAGTTTTCCTCTCCGCCAACATATGGGCCTTATACTGTGGCCTCCTCAGAGATTGGGCCAGCTCTTACAACCCGACCCATTAACTTGGTCGAACCCACTAATGCGAAGGAAGACTCTGTCATGGCGGTGGATGACTCGAAGAAACGTCAACGGCTGTCTTCAACCTCGCTGAATCATACTGCTGGGGACACCGATGGTGGTGCCTCTACTTCCTCATTCGGTGGTACAACTTCATGTTATTCTCAATCGGCCGGTCTCTTTCAGGAGGCCCGCCGCTCACCATGAATTGCATTGCGTGGAACTGTCGAGGTTTGGGCAATCCTTGTGCAGTCACGGCGTTACAGGATATTGTCCGTCAGCATAGGCCTTCTTTTCTTTTTCTTTGTGAAACTTTTGTTTCCTCTGCTAAAATGGAGGAGATTCGTGTTAGTTTAAAATTTGATTGTTGCTTCTGTGTAGACCGAATCGGTCGTAGTGGAGGTCTCGCCCTCCTTTGGTATTCGAATAAAAATATTTCTGTTCTGGGTTACTCGAGCAATCATATTGATGTTGAGATTGTTGGTGTAGATAACTTTTGATGGAGGTTTACGGGTGTGTATGGATTCCCCGAGAGGCACCGCAAGCGCTCCACCTGGGCTTTATTGCGATCTCTGTCTCAGCTTTCTTCTCTCCCGTGGGTCTGTATGGGAGACTTTAATAACTTAATGAATGACTCTGATAAATTTGGTGGGAATGACTATCCTAACGCTCTGTTTAAGGGGTTTCGCGAGTGTATTGAGGACTGCAATTTGATTGAAGTACCTCTCACTGGTTGCGGCTTTACCTGGGAGCGTAGGAGGGGTTCGCAAGCTTTTGTTATGGAGCGTCTGGACAGAGCCTTCGTCTCCGCTGGCTGGGCTGATCATTTTGCCTACCATAAGCTTTTCAGTCTTATTAGCCCATATTCGGATCATAATCCCATCAAGCTTTACGTGAACATTGGTTTTCCGGTGAAAAAGCTCAGCAAATTCAAGTTTGAGAACAAATGGTTGACTGAAACTGGGTTTATGGAGGTTGCTGAAGGGGCGTGGAGAGGCTGTGTTAATCCCAGCGTTTTGGCAAAAATCGCCGCTTGTAGTGATTCTTTTGTTGAGTGGAACAAGGCGTTGGGTCCTTCGACTAGAGGTCGGATTGTGGAAGTTAAAAAACAGATGGCTTTGTTGCATAATACGAATGTAGCTGACCCAGCCTTGTTGGCTCTTAAGACCGAGTTGTCCAGCTTATTGGCCCAAGAGGCTATTTATTGGAAACAACGGTCTAAAGTTTTCTGGCTAAACCATGGTAAGGTGAATGGAAAATTTTTTCATGCTCAGGCGTCGAAGCGTAGGCGTGTTAATCATATCTTTGTTCTGAAGGATGACTCTAGTAACTTATGCTCAGACTACGATACTATGGCGACAATTGTGTTGGATTATTTTGCGAACCTGTTTAGCACTCCTATTGGCAGTCATAATTTTGATGAGTTTTCTTGTATTACTTCGGTAGTGAGTGATCGGGATAATGCTCAGCTTCTAGCACCTTTTACCCAGACAGAATTTAAGAACGCGATTTTTGATATGCACCCTGATAAAGCACCTGGTCCAGATGGCATGAATCCGGCATTTTTCCAAAAGTGTTGGGATATTATTGGTGATGATATTTTTACTCAGAGTTGTGAGTGACTTGATAAATGTGACTTTCCTGAGGGGTTAAATAATACTACTATTGTCCTTGTGCCGAAGAAGGATAATGACAGTAGTATGACGGATTTGAGGCCTATTGCGTTATGTAATGTGCTTTACAAGATCATCGCGAAGGTTCTTGCTAACAGGCTCAAGGTCCTTTTGCCCAGAATTATTTCTCCCATGCAATCGGCGTTTGTCCCGGGTCGATTAATTTCGGATAATATTATGGTTGCATTTGAATTGATACATCATATGAAGAACAAAAGTCGTGGATCAAGTGGGGATGTAGCTCTCAAAATTGATATTAGCAAGGCTTATGATAGGGTGGATTGGAGTTATTTGGAATTTGTTTTGCTGCGGTTGGGTTTTGACGCTAAATGGGTTGGCTGGATTAAGTTGTGTGTGACTACTGTGAGATATTCGGTGGCGCTTAATGGTAACAATGTGGGGCCTATTACTCCGAATAGGGGTCTTCGACAAGGAGATCCTCTTTCTCCGTATTTGTTTATTTTATGTGCGGAAGGCCTCTCAGCCCTATTGCTTAAAGCGGAATTGCGTGGCGATATGCATGGTGTTTGGATTTGTGAGGGTGCCCCTACCATCTCGCATCTTTTTTCGCAGATGATAGTTTCTTCTTTTTGCGAGCTTCTCCCAGTGAGTGTGGTCGGATTAAGAATATCCTGTCTATTTATGAAGAGGCGTCGGGACAAGCAGTTAACCTTCAGAAGTCGGGTATCATGTTCAGTTCTAACACGAAGCAAGACCTTAGACATGCTATCTCTAATATCATGGGGGTGTTTAATCCTATTGATCACGGACGCTATCTTGGTTTACCCTCACTGATTGGGAGGAATAAAAAACAAGTTTTTGCTTTTCTAAAGGATAGGTTGCAGAAAAGGATTTCTAGTTGGAAGAATAAGTTGCTTTCCAGACCGGGTAAGGAAATTCTGTTGAAAACAGTGGCTCAAGCTCTCCCTACTTATTGTATGAGTGTTTTCAAGTTGCCTTTGGGTATCTACGATGAGTTGCAGAAGATGATGAATTCTTTTTGGTGGGGTTCGTCTTCGAGTGATCGTGCTAAGATCCATTGGAGTAGATGGGAAAGATTATGTGTTCCTAAGAAATTCGGTGGTATGGGTTTCCGTGACTTGAAGTGCTTTAATCTTGCAATGTTGGGCAAGCAGGGATGGAGGTTTTTAACAAATCCGGATTCTTTGGCCAACCAGGTGTTTAAGGCCAGATATTTCCCGAATTCGGATTTTCTTCATGCAAGTGAAGGAAGAAATCCTAGTCTTATTTGGCGGAGCATAATTTCAGCTAAAGGTCTTCTTCAAAAGGGTGTTCGGTGGTGTGTGGGCAATGGATCTTCCATTGGAGTGTTTAAAGATCCTTGGCTACCTAATGATTCTAATTTTTATGTGCTTTCGAGTCCACTCCCGGGTATGTCTAATATGAAGGTTAGTGAGTTGATCGACCCTATTACTTTGACTTGGGATCCTGCTTTGGTCAATGGTATCTTAGCCCCTCAAGAAGCGTCTATAGTGTTCCAAATCCCCAGCTCTCCTTCTCGGCCGAAAGATAATGTTTGTTGGCATCATACCAAGAATGGGATTTATAATGTGAAGTCTGGATATAGGGTTGCTATGTCATTATTGTCGGAAACGCCAAACTATGAGGTGATGGGTCAGTGGAGTGGCATTTGGGGTGCTACTCTTCCTCCCAAGGTTAAAGATTTTGCTTGGCGTGTTTTGCGTGATTTTGTTCCTTGTAAACAGCGCCTGTTTGCGCATGGGGTTAATCTGGACCCGGCTTGTTCCCGTTGTGGGGCCATAGAGACCATAGATCATGTCTTGCTTACGTGCCCTCATGCTCGACATACATGGTCGTCCTCAGGTATTACCTTTCATAATGTACTTGTTAAAGACTGTATTGCTGATTGGCTTCGTGTAGGTAGCTCTGAGCTTGGAGGTAGAGCCCTTACTATTTGTTGGAGTTTGTGGTTTCATCGAAATCTCTTTTGTTGGAAACAGCAAGACATTCCTCCTTATTCTATTGTGGCTTTTGCGGATGATTATTTGCGCGACTGGAAAGAGGCGAAGCGTACATTTGGGAAAGTGCAGGTGGATCCCAAAAAGCCCCATGCTCCTGTAGGTTGGCAAAAACCTCCATTTCGATGGATAAAATGTAATGTTGATGCATCGGTTGATAAAAGGCGAAATAAGTCAGGCTTTGGAGCTATCCTTCGAGATTATCAGGGCTCCTTTATGACAGGTTTTTCGGGGCATTTTCCTTCTTGTGCCAATGCCACTCTTGCTGAAGCCATGACGATAAGAGAGGCTTTATCCTGGCTTAAAAGGCTTAATTTGGATCATGTGGTGTTAGAATCAGACTGTTTAGAGATTATTGATGGGCTTAATTCTTGTTATGCAAATTTCTCTGAGGTTGGTGTAGTGCTTTCTGACTGTCAGAAGCTAAAGACTCACTTTCAGCATCTGTCCTTCATTTGGACGCCGCGAACTGCTAATAGAGCCGCTCATTCTTTAGTAAGGGTAGCTCTATTACATGCAGATCGTTTTACTTGGTCAACGTCGCCAAGTTTTCTTTCTTCTATTTTTCTTTCTGATGTTGCTCCTGTTTGCTGTAATTCGGAGGAGGTCTAGGCCTGGGTGTATGGGGTAAAGCCTATTGGCTTTGGGTTAGATAACCTCTTCCTTTTTGTTCTGTTGTTGCTTTTTGATGGTTTTAATGTCAAAAAAAAAAGTCAGAAATTTCTCATCTACGGTGCAACAGGACAATAGGATCTGACCTTAGGATTAACACCTTCATCACCAACCTTGGTGTACTCCAAAGAGTAGACTTAACAATTGTCTCCGTGAATGCAGAAGAAAAGCATAAGAATAAAGTAGGTACGCGCTACAATTAGTAAACTAGATTGTTTGTTATAATCTCCATTTTTCAACAAAATGGATCTATTTAAACCGTGATCATGAACAAGTATATAAATATATTTAAGTGGAGAGGTATGTTTATATATTGTAATGTTATATACGCGTTATCTAAAATGATTATTGTAACTCCTATTTTATTTTTCATTTTCCAGTTCAATAATGCTTTTCAGTATTTTGAAAACTAGATCAAAAGATAAACCAGTAAGACAAGAGATTTAAGATTTAAAAAGTTCAATCGATATTAGACTGTCTTAAAGCTAGTTAAAGATTGAATAAAATTAAATAATTTAAAATATGATTGAAGAAGATTGTCATTACCTATTAAAAAAATTAAAGATTAATTGAAAAAATTGTTAATTGGTTTATAAAACTTAATTCACAAAAAAATGATCAATTGTTTAATAAACTAATCGATTTTTAATAACAAAGAATATCAAAGTAAATCGACCCGAAAAGCTAAAAACCGAACTAAAAAAATTGACTAGTTCAAGATTTTCACTATTTAACTTTTCAAATCAATTCGGTTTTTTAATCACTGATATTTTTTAATTTAAATTCCTTTATTCATCTTTCTTGCTTCCATTATTTATATTGCAAGGTATAATACTTTTTTTATTATGTATTCGTACTTAAGTTTACTATATATATATATAGCCCTTAAGGGATGTGGCTTGATGGTTAGAAAGCGGAGCTTGGCTTCGGTTAGGTCCTAAGTTCGATTCCACGTTAGCCCCTCTTGTAAGAGCCTGAGGCAGTTAGGGTTTTACCTGTAGGTGGAGAACTAGTTGAGCTCTCAATGATGAGGTGCACTCGCTTGACCCGCCTGTGAGATGGTACGCCAGTTGGGATATATATAAATACATACATACTATTTCTCATTCCATAATATTTTATTTTTCTTATATACCATGTTGGTATGTTATGATTAAATCATTTCGTTTCTAAGATCTTGACATAATTTTTACTGTAAAAATAATATAATTACATATATATTAAGCATGAATTGCAAAAGGTTAAAAAAAAAAAGGAATTTGTATTAAGTATTAATAGGGCCAATTATTATACTGACTACTGAGTACCAAAATAGTTATTTTGATTGAGGACGCACAGAATCAGATGTCCTACAAAATAAAACATTTATGTACGACTTTTAATAGATGCCAGTGACAGATTGTAGGAATTTAATGCTTGACAATAATAGTTCACCGTAGTTAATGCTTCCATAACGTAGAATCTTATGTTAGATGAGATCAATTTTTTTTATTTATGACATCTTATCCAAGATCATTCATCCATTCGTTAATATTTAATAGATGAATGGATGGTTTTGGGCATAGGATGGCACATAAAAACGGAAACAGTCACTCTCTACCTATATTAGATGAAGTAGACTTAGAAAATGAAAAAAGAAATAAAAAAACAGATTAAAAAAACACAACTTTATATTTCAACTTGAAGTAATAATTCCAATAACCAAACATAGATCTGTTTGAGGAACCTAACTATGCTATGTTTTATTGGATTTAAACAACAACAACATTCAGTAAAAATTTTACGCACATGCAGAATCTAGCAAGGTACATACTTTTCACTGCCCTCAAGAGGTGTGGTCGATGGTTGAGAGCGGAGCTTGGCTTCGGATAGGTCTCAGGTTCGATTCCATGCTAGCCCCTCTTGTAAGAGTCTGGGGCAGTCGGGGTTTTACTTGTAGGTGGAGAACTAGTTGGGCCCTGAATGATGAGGTGCGCCCGCTTGGCCCGCCTGTAAAGTAGTGCGACAGTTGGACTCTCGCAGAAGTGTGCTCGCTTGACCCGCCTACGGAGTTTCCTCGAAAAAAAAAAAAAAACTCTTCACCGTAAGTTATTTTCAAATATCCACATAAAAGGTAAACATAATGAACTATCAAGAGGAATCACTGGCCTTTTTTAATAACAAATTAAATAATACCTAATCTTTTAAAATTTTCTTAATTTAGTACCAAATTGTTAAAATTTTTAATTTATTGACGAACTTTTTAGAACTTGTATAAATAAGATAAAACAATTATTTTTAGTGATGTGAAATATCCATCTATTAGTTACATCAGTAAAAACAATATTTTGCTTTAATTTATAGAAATTTTGAAAAGTTAGTGACTACATTAAATTTTTTTAAAATTTGACACTAAATTTAAAAATATAAAAAGTTAATTAGACTGTTAGAAGTGTCTAACCCACCCCCAAAAACTAGTTCAAGAGGCGAAGGTTTGCACACTATTATTCTTGAACGCCCTCATAGTTGTCCGATGTGAGATTCCTGACACATATTCCTCAGTTCAGAGTAGGACTGGACATCTTGTGGGCATATTGGACAAAGGAACATAACCAGGCACTGCCCCAAACTATCGAGATAAACTGTCTCTGATACCATGTTAGAAATGCATAACTCATCCCCAAAAGTTAGTTCAAGAGGGGGAAGTTTGCACATTATTATAAATTCTTGAATGCTCTCATAGTTGTCCGATGTGAGATTCCTGACATAGACATTTTTAAAAATCTGTCCAACAAGACAAGTCAATCAATCTCGTTTGATGAAGTAGCTGCATTTGTGGATTCCAAGCTAGAGATCAAGCATAAGAGTAGAAGAAAAACTGGCAAGAACTTGGACATGAATGCTTCATCATGTTCTGCAAATTCTGACCTCATTCAAAGCAGAAAAAGAAAATAAAGAAAAGCTTCTATGCTGATCATGTGAAGGTTCAACTGAAAATGCAAATGCAGACTATTATATTCATATATATGATATAGATGGTTATGAAACGGCCATCACGTCAGAGTTTTTACTCCAGAAAGAGCAAAATGATTAAAAAAAGAAAATTGAGACTCGAGATTATATATAACAATAACGACACTAATAATCTAGCAAAAGTCCCGCTAATACGTGGGATATAGAGAGGTTCAAAAATACGCGGTCTTAGACCTGCATAAAATAATATACATATTAAAATAAAATAACAATAACAAATAGACATAAAAGATAAAAATAAAAATAAAAATAAATAAAAATAAATAAATACATATAAATTAAAATATAAAAATAAGCAATAAAATAAATAACATAATAAAATAGAAGAAAGTAAAGAATAAAAATAAAACGTAAAATAAGTAAATAAATAGACAAGCGAGGAAGGAGACAAGTAATTAAATAAATCAAATAAGTCATTACAAGAAAATATTTAGGCTAAGTAAGAAAATGTTAATATTAAATAACTAAGAGGGAATTACCACATATTAAATGTTCAGTCTAAATACAAGATATAAGACTCAAAGAAAAATATTTAAAAGAATCATAGAAAAGAGAAGACCTCTCTATATGAGATCCTTACCCTTGTCATAATATGTGAAAGTTTTCTATTGAGAGCTATGTGCTCGGTAAATTTCAATAAAGTCATATCATCTAATCACTTCCTCTTAGTTCTTTTTAGACTTTCATTTTTTTCTCTTACTCTCTAATTACAATTTTCTTGCATCTTCTCACCGGAGCATTAGAGTATCTTCTCTTAATATGTTTGAACTACTTAAGCCTTGTCTTTCTTAATTTTTCATTAATATTAGTCACTTTTAATTTGTCTCTCACTTTTATATCTCTAACCTTGTCTCTTCTAGTAAAGTTGCTCAGCGAATAAATCATCCTCATTTTCGATATCATTAATTTATGATTATGCACTTATTTAATGAGTCAATATTCCACCTCATACAGTATAGAAAACTTAATCATTAAACGATAGAATTTACCTTTAAGGTTGAGTGATATCTTTTTATTACATAAAATTTTTGACACACTATTCTATTTGAATCACTCTGATATGATACGGAAAACTATTTCTTCAAGATTATATATGCACGTAAAAGATTATAATGCCACTAAAATTCCAAAGATGGTCCTTTGTCCATTTTGGAAGATTTTCTTTTCGGTGCTAAAAAAGGATTATATAAGATTCACACTATTCGATGTTTACAGGTTAGTGAGTGACATATATCATATGATAATCCAACTTGTTGTGTCCCAATTTTGGGATCAAATCGTCTGTGCCCATAATCCTGTGTCAAATTTGTTCAAGACGATTCCATCCATATATTTCAAAGAGTCTCACACATATTTGTGTGGATGAGATCTTCTAAAACAGGATTGACACATGATTACGGGCACTGATAATCTCATATCCCAATATTCCAGAACAAAAAACAAATGCAAAAGCTTTCAATATTTCCATACTTATCTGTTATGAGGTCAGCAGTTCTTAGCAAAATCTACAGGTGGTTCTTCTTAAAAGATTTAAACTTTTTGCGTAGTTTCAAGAAGTACTAATGAATTTAGCTCAAAGCAGGACTTATATGCTAAAACGATTAGATGACAAGATATAAGATGAATTGCAGGATGACTTCACACGCTTAGGTCTGTTGTCTCGTCAGTGCTAAGCTGCAAAACACTGTCAATGGCGATTCGGACATTTAACACTTTGATGATTAAGTTGGTTTTCTAAATTATGAAGTTGAGAAACATTATTCCATGTAAAAGAACTTTAGACCTCTGGCATGAGAGACCTTACAATGGAGATGATATATTCTGGTGAAACAAAAACATGCTCACGTTTGAACCTGGAAAATCAGTTTATATCATGCATGAATCATGATTTTCTATACACAGATCTGTTTAGAACGATTTGAACGTTCAACTTCAGATCATCCAGCAGTTCATGGATATTGTTTTTTATAAACATATCTGTTTAGAATGGTATGAATGTTCAGCTTCGGATCATCCAGCAGCTGATGGATATTGTTTTCTATAATGTTCAACTTCAGATCATCCAGCAGATCATGGATATTGTTTTTCGGCCTGATGTATTCTTGTTGATCACTTTGGACTGTGGGCCTGCAAATAAACAACCCGGTCCAGTCCAACTTAAACAAATCAGTAATTAACCCTTAATCCTCTTCTTGCCTCCGTGAGATACACAGCTGAGTTTCGAAGCTGGAGACTGAGGTAGATTTCTTCTTTCTTCTCTTAGGGTTTGAAAGTTTCTGCTTTTACTGATAAAAGTTTCTGCCTTTCTCCTCTATTCAGCTAGATGCACTTCCTTGAAGATTTGAAGATGAGAATCTCCTCTATTCAGCCCAACAAATCCTAAGGTAAGATCATTGCTACTGATTTCTTCGATATCTCTTTTCCTCTTGTCTCTGTGAGCTACTGAGTATGGTATGACTGATTTGGGTTCTCCTTTCTCTCTACTGACTAGAAAAGCTTCTGACTTGAAGGCTTGAAGGTGGAACTTCCACTGCTTCGACAAGATGGAACCTCCACTGGCTGCTTCAACACAAGGTAAGTTTGCTGTATTTCTTTGAACTTCGTGTGTAAGATGCTACTTCTTCTTGTGGATCT
>JAOSBP010000168.1:0-22520 GCA_027563825.1 Erythroxylum mucronatum
ACGATTTGAGTGAACCATCGATGATGGTTTCTCGCTGAGTTCGCAAACTCACCCAAAATTGCAATCTATTTTTCAGGTCTGGAAGAGTACCCCGTTCGACGCGGGAGTATGTCTGCTGTAGGCAAATGAAGGTTAGAGGTCGGGATCAGTTTACGTCTGCATTAGTGTCCTGTCAAATTGTGTTCCGCAATTACTGTATATCAATGCTTTGTATTTCTTCTGAGCCCATTGTGGTTCTATTGTTTTACTCATTGACTGATTTTGGCACATTCTTGGATGACTGTAATAATTGAAAATAGTTTATTATAAATATGGGTTTTTAGTTACTTACTGTTTAAAAAGATTACCGGTTTTCTGATGTTATGGTTTTTAAATTATTGCAATGCCATGAGATTCATTAGTAGAAATGTTCTGGTGGTGCACCTTATCGTGAGATACACGTCGGAGCAACCCTCGGGTTTCCCGTTGTGTACCCTACAATGAGAGGGCGCTACAGCTTTCCAACTAGGGGAAGCAACAGAAGAAGTAACGCTATTAAAAAGATGGGAATTCTGCAAGTACTTACCATGAAGGATAGTGGAACAAAGATTATCATCTACCTTCAAAATAGACCAAATCAGCTTTCCCAACATAGCAATGTTGTTGTCACGTGCCTTCCGTAAATCCAGTCCACCCATAGCTTTAGGACTACAAACTGAGTCCCAATTTAACAAATGAATGCCTTTCCCATCCTTGCATTTTCACAAAAAATTATGGCAAAACTTATCAATAATATCACGAACACTAGTAGGAAACCAGCAAGTTTGCATGGTATACAAAGGGATAGTAGATAAGGTAGACAGTACCAACGTTAATCGTCTAGCTTTATTTAGAAATTTTGCCTTCCAGCCTTGTAGACGAGCTTGAATCTTATCTAGAACAACCATGAATTCACTTTTCTTATTAGTGACATTAAGAGGAATGCCTAGATAGTTTTTAAAATCCACTGTAAATTGTACGTTAAACTGGCGTTTCAAAGCTTCCTTGTGACGACTGGGAGCATGAGGGGAAATAAAAGTTTTTGACTTCGGCTCATTAATTTCATACCCGAGCAAGCACAAAACTGTTGTAAGGTGGTCAACACAGTCCGACACCCTCTGATAGAAGCATGGGAAAACAGGAGAACATCATCTGCAAACAATAGGTGAGAAACGGGAGGACCATTACCTGAACCTTGATAGGTTTCCAAAACTTGGAACTAACTTGACTAGAAATGAGCATGGAAAGCTTCTCCATTCAAAGAACAAACAAGTAAGGTGAGAGTGGGTCGCCTTGCCGTAAACCGCGCGTAGGCGCGAAAGCTGGGAGGCGGGATCTATTCCAAAGGATAGAAAGTCATGAATTAGTAACACACGACATAATAAGAGAGACAATAAGTGAAGGAAAACCAAAATCCACCAACGTCTGATTCAAGAATCTCCAATTCACTCTATCATATGCTTTAGCTAAGTCAATCTTCATAGCTAGATAACCCTCCCTCTTCTTAGATTTTCGGATAGTATGAACTACTTCCTTTGCCGGGATAATATGTTCCAACGCATTTCTTCCTGGAACAAAAGCCCCTTGCATAGGAAGAATAAGACTATCTAGAAGGGGCCGGATACGTTGAACAAGGACCTTTGTAAGGATGTTATAGCTTACATTACATAAGCTAATGGGGCGAAAGTGGGCCATAGAAATAGGCTAGCTCTCCTTCGGAATCAAGACCACCATAGTATCAGTAAGATTATCTAGACAAATGCCAGTGGAAAAGGCATCCCGCCCCATGTTAAAAACACAATCTCCAACAAGGTGCCAGTACCTTTTATAGAAAACTGGTTGAAAACTAACAACGCCAGGGGCTTTATAAGGCTTCATAGATTGAACAGCAGTAAAAACCTCTTCTTTAGTAACAGGTTTCAAAAGAGCAAAACCATCCTCCCTAGATATCTTAGGATGATTAGGAATATGGGGGAAAGGCATAGAAATATCATCAGTAGAGAAAAATAATTCTTGAAAAAAGTCAATACCTCATCTTTAAGGGTCGCCTCCTCTATAATCCAGGACCCATCGGAAGCTTGAAGGTGCTTAATCCGATTTCTTTTCCTACGAGAGATAGTCATAGCATGAAAGAAGCTTGGGTTTCGATCCCCAAACTGCAACCATTGAACCCGAGACTTCTGATACCAAAAAATCTTCTCCTGCCTGATAATAACATTATACTCAGAAATAAGGTCATGCTCCAAAGAAATGAGGTCATATGTTTGGTTAAACGCTAAGATTTTCTGAACTCCCTCAAGTCTTGATAGGACTCGCCTCTTACATTGGAAAATATTCCCAAAAGTCTCCCTATTAAACCTCAGAGCAGCTTCCTTGACATTACCAAGTGCCTTATTGAGGGAAGAATGATTCTGGTTCTAAGAACCATGAAGGACGGAGAAAAAGTCCTCATGAAGAGTCCAAGCAACTTGAAAATGGAAGGGTCGAGAACTCACAGGAGGAATAAAACCATATAGCTTCAAAAGAATTGGATTATGGTTAGAGTGGGTGCGAGGTAGGTGATGCACCGAAGCTTCTGGGAACATAAACCTCCAAGTATCATTGCAAAGAGCCCTGTCAAGGCGTACAAAAGTTGAAAAAACATCATTACTACGCTTGCGATAGGTAAAAGGCGAACCCTTAAAACCAAGATCCATAAGGGTACAATTACCCCAATTTTTCCTAAAACATATTGCTCTACTCAAAGAAAAACTCCCACCGTGCTTCTCATTTAGGTGCCGCATAATCATTAAAATCTCCGATAAGAACCCATGGGAGAGTGATAATATTACTAAGACGAGTCATCTCTCGCCAAAAACATATACGCCCTGGTGTCTGAGGGCTAGCATACACCATTGTCAAAAATCACACCTGTTGGCGAGCATCACATACAAGGAAGTGGATGAATTGTTTTTGGGAAACGAGAACCTCGAGTTGAATATTTGAAGAATTCCACAAGCACCAAATTCCCCCAAAAAATCCAAAAGCCTCGACCCGTGTAATATTCTCAAACCAAGAGACTGAGAAATCCTATCAGTCTTCCCTCCTGAAATATGGGGTTCCAGAATGATTAACACGTCGACATTACTAGTTCTTTTGAGTTCTTTCACACAAGCAACAAAACCTGAATGAGCCGCTCCCCGACAGTTCCAAGATAAAATGTTTAAGCTAGTAAACATTAAATAATATCATGAAGAGAAAGAGCAATCAAACTATCAAGCAAAACTGCTTGGCACCATATCAACATCCACACCTGCATCAGTGGATCAAAACTCAGACGTATCATGCTGCATGGGGACCATAGACTCAGAGGAAGAATTTATTTATGTAACTTGTAAGTTTTGATATCCAGGGTTTGGAGGTTTGTGAGGTGGTACAACAAAAACTCAATCACTGCTCGAGCCATTATGAAGAATTGATGTGGAGTTTGGTGGTGGAGAGGACCGTTGGAAGGCCTGTCGAAATTGTGTAGCAAACATTTTGAACTAGATTAAGCTCTAGAGGTAAAGTCTGCTGGGGGACGCGAATGGTATGTCTAGGGGGATGTCTAATGGGCCAGAGAGTGGGCTAGCATCTCCTTCATTCACACCAAGAGGCTCCTTATGATTTGCTCGTGAAAGAGAAGCAATAGGGCTTTTCAAGTCTGACCCAATCAAGTTCAGATAATTTGAAGTCCAATCAAGTTAGGAGTAAAACGATATTAGTTTGTTAAAATTTAACAAAATAATGTCCTTTTGGTCACTTAATTCTTAGGTCATTAAATAAAATAAAATTATTTTATTAAGTTAAACAACGTTATTTTGTTCTAATTTATTTGAATCATCTGAGTCAGACTAAATATATCCTAATTTTAGATTTGGTCTAAAGTCTAACTGAAATTTAAAACGTGTGCAAAATAAATTATTAGCATGTACTTTATAATTCATAATTATGTATGCTTAATATTAAAATTAAATAACAAATTGTTAAATAACAAATTTCATTTTGATATTAAAAGAAACTTTGTAGAGTCTAAGCATAATCTATAAATTAATCTAGATATCTTGACCAATCATGTGGCATGAGCAGGTTACTAAAATATTGGTTACTAAAAGTTCATATGCTCTTTGACTTCCACCTAATATTCATTCCATCTAACATTAAAAAGCTTTTTGTTTTTGTATTCTGCCAACTTAATTGACAGATTCCTTTTGATACCCTAATTCATCATTACACCAGTAGGCTAATAGCAATACATTACTGGCAACTAAACCATAAATGACCCCCACCAAATTCAATCATTAAAGTGACTTTGCAAATTGCATTCTAAGCAAGTCTCCCACGTACGGCTTTTCTCTTGTGATGGTGGAGATACTGTAATGCCAGGTTGACCATTTAAGTTCAAATACGTATGAATGCCTTTATTTTGGTTTAAATCAACGAACATAGAGTAAATAAATGCATAATCGACAATATTTGATTAGTTTCGGTGATAAGAACTAAGTAAGCTAGTTAAGATATGGTACTCCTATATTCGAAGCACTATGGAGAGAGAGCAAGCTCGTTAATATAATTTTTTTGTCAAATCTAATAGATTAAATTATTTCAAATATCTTTAATTATAAATTAAATATTATAGTTTTAATTAATCTATAAAAAATATATTTGTGTATTTTATTTTTAATATTCTTAATAACAATTTATTATGCTACAAGAGATTATAAATATATGTATTTACATAAAATTCATCATAATTGAATCTACATAAATATATATTTCTATAATTTATAATATGAAAATTTACAAGTAAACTTTGTAAAATATATTTAATAGTTACAACAATAACTCTCAGTAGGAATTATGTTGATATGTGAGGTCTAGAGAGGTTCAGTATTACGTAATTTTATTGCTAACTAATTGAAACATTGTTTCTGAATATCCCATAATAATTCACATAAAAAAAATAGAAAGAGAGAGAGAAATAATGACGACGATGATAATAATAATAATAATAATAATAATAATAATAATAAGTGAAAATTAATAAGAGAAGAAGAAATATTTAATAGTTATTGATATATAATGATTCCACTTTAATATTTGAGCTCATTCAAGTTATCCAAACTTTTCTTAAGAGAGAAGAAAATTTCGATCAGATTGAGATCAATTCATCTATTTCTATTTCGTGTGTCATCCTGTGTTCACCTCTATTTATCCGTCTATTAATAACACGAAAACGGGAACAATCACTATGTTTTCAATCGGATCTCGGGTCACTATCAACTCTTTTGAAGGATTTAGATTTCTACTTTTATTTTTTATTTTTTTCGTCTTCACTCCCAAGTTTGGTGGCAATATATATTTCTCCATTTCCTTTTAAAAAAATCCATCTAAAGCCCAGCCCATGTAGCCGCCAGCAGAACCGACAAAAAAATGGTTAAAACAAACCGGAACTGAACTGAACAGAATAAGAAATTAAAAATGAAAAAAAAAACGAAATAGAAAAGGGACAAGAAATGGACAGGTTTGACCAATCCCATGTGTTGGACGGTCCAGACTCCAGTCCAAAGCCGTTTGTGTGGTAGCGACAGTCATGATTCGGTTTCTGATGTTTTCATTATGTCTGGTGGACATCTAATAACGCTTTGCCCTCTCTTTGTTTTTCTCTCTCTCCCATTTGACCATCGTCGTGTGCAGATGCCGCTTTTCTACGTTGATTTGAAGTTCAACTACGGTTTCATCGTGAATACCTATTTTGGATTTATTTGATTACTCAAAATTTTTATATTTTTTTATAAATATTTTACAAGAGTTTATAATTTTCAATTAAAAATATACACTTAGTTTTCTAATATATTTTTTAAAATAAATCAAATCACATAGGAATATCTGTGTATTTATTCCTAGTTATTCTGGTCATTTGCATGTATTTATTCTTAACTTTCCATTTTACCGTCTTTAATAGTACGGTCAATGATTCATGTACTGATTGTCTTTTACAACGTTTTATTTGAGAGCTTGAAGTTAAGCCCACTATTCCTAATCAAAAAGAAAGGTAAATACTAGTTATATTTGTTGGTACAAGAAATAGGAATAAACAACATTTTTGTGTGGATGAGGCAAGAGAGGAGTCAATATCAAGCTAAAATATTGGAAAGAAATGTTAGAGTCTAAAGGTTTTAGAGTGAGTAGACTAATACTGAGTACTTATAATACAATTTTTTTAGCTATTAGGTGCTACCGATGTTAAGTAAAGATTGAATTAGAAATTATACCACGAAAGAAGTGTTTTAAGTACCTATAATCTATCATCCAAAGTAATGAAAAGATCATTGAAGATATAACTCATCGTATCAAATCAGGATAACTTAAATGTAGAAATATATCGGGAGTTTTATGTAATAAGAAGATACTACTCAAGCTTAAACACAAATTTTATAATTTTGATAAGAGAGAAATTAAAGGTGACTAGTATTAATAACAACTTGAGAAAAACAAGACTTAGGTATTTCGGGCATATTAAAAAGAGGCACCTTGATGCTTCAGTGAAAAAATGCGAGAAAGTAATACTTAAAGATTATAAGAGAAAAAAAACTAAAAAAAAACTGGAGAGAAGTAATTAAGAGTAATATAAATATGATGGATCTTACCGAAGCTTTGCCCGCAATAGTACTTACCTCGTAGTTAGTTTAACCTAATTAGTTTCCTACTTAACCTAACCTAATTAAGGTAATGACAGGTCTACTTAGAGTTATTCTTGTACAATTCTTTTCTTGTATCTATTTTTATCTTAACATTTATTATTAATCATTAACATATTTTGTACATTGTATTGCCTTACCTTTTTTTTGTTTCTCTTTATTATATTTGTATATTTGTATTATTTGCTTTTTGCATTTAATTATTTTTAGTACTTTTTTTTAATTTGTATGTACATCAATTTATAATTTTGTAGTATTGTCTTGAAGCATGTGAGGTTATTGGAAATAATCTTTCTACTAGATAAAAGTAAGGTTACGTGCTATCGAACTTTCTCAAATTTCGATGATAAACATTCTGTATAAAGGGACTTCAAATCTAAATTTGGAAAGAGGATTGCAATCTTCTTAATCAAGAGTGTCTAAATTTAAACGATAGAAAGAGAAAATAGTCAGCTTAATTTTAAATAAATCGGTTAAATATTACCGATTTATTTAAAATTATTATTAATTGCCTAAATTGAAATATTTTATTTGGGATTTATCAAGTGAATCTAAAAATAACAGTTGCTTTGATTTCCGATGTCTGGTAATCTACCTAAGAGAGCCGAGCAGTTCAATAAGAACACAAGGAGTGCCTTGACCACCATTGACCATTACCTCTGCATTTTTTTTTTGTGGTTGGGTTACGGGAATAGCTGCAGTTGCAGAGAGGGAGTTGAATGGAGCCAGAGGGGTGAAGAGAGGGAGACAGGGTGGTCAAGGCATCATATCTCGAAGACCAGTGCCATAAACAGAACATGCAGTATTAAGAGAGGTGGAGAAAATGGAAGGTTGGGTACAGCGAAGCAAGAGTCACGCCACACGGGCACAAAAATATATTTAATAATAATAATAATAATAATAAATGCTGCTGATACATCAAAAGAGGTTGGAGTCTTTGGTCCTCCGGTAATCTCATTGGACAACCGTGCCTTACTATTGTCCTGGGTGTCCATTAGCAGCTTTTCTTTGTCCTTTCCTTTTATTTCTTCCATCTTCCAAGCCTCTTTTGTCTATCTAATATTTATATCTATGGGAAGGGTTTTTCTTTTTCATTTCTTATTCTCTGTCTCCTTCCACCCCCTTAACAGTAATGATATTCTCGTTGCGAGGATCGTTGTTGAGGAATCTGAGGAGTTGTGCTTGTGAAAAAGTGGCAGTTGCAAGCGAACAAGAAGTACGAACAACAGGTCGCAAGAAGGAGAAAAACTAACAGTAACATGAGCACACGAGTATGCGAGAGAGGAAAAGGAGAGTCTTGATTGATGTGATCGTCAAAAAACAAACGGCTCTTTCTTCTGGCTTTTTTTTTGCCATTTCTGTTTTCTTTCTCCCTTCCTATATTTGGTTGGCCTCTCTGGGGTGATAGGGGATTGCTTCATCTTATTTTGCGGTGGCCCTTTTTCTTGGTTCTCTTCTCTTTTTTCTTGTTTTTTATCTCGGTTTTTTTTTGGATTCTACCCATAACGTCATGTCTCAAGAAAGGGCATTCCAGACGGTGGCTGGTGGTGGCAATCCAGGACTTTACAATGACACAACTTTCACAAAGATTTTCGTTGGAGGGTTGGCTTGGGAAACGCAAAGAGATACTATGAGACGCTATTTTGAGCAGTTTGGAGAGATCCTTGAAGCCGTCGTTATTACAGACAAGAATACTGGAAGATCCAAGGGTTATGGCTTTGTAAGCCTCGTTAAATTTGCCTCCTAGCTATTTCGTTATGTCTTTTGCTCGATCATTTTCATGGTACAAGGTGGGTGTTTTGCTGCTATGTCCGATAGGTTACTTTCAAGGATCCGGAAGCAGCCATGAGGGCTTGCCAAAATCCTTCTCCTGTTATTGATGGTAGGAGGGCAAACTGCAATCTTGCTTCACACGGTGCACAAAAGAATCGTCCACCAACTCCTCAACACGGTGCATGTCTATATTTGTCTCTTTCTTACGCTTCTTTGATGGTATCTTCTTAATGCCTACTGTGAATGCAAATGTTAATCATCCCTCGAATGTTCCAGTTCAGTAATGATCAATCATAAACGATAATGTTTGAATGGGAAAATGTTGCTGTTATGCATCTGAAGCATGTACAGGCTTCAAATGTTGATTCTATTTAAATAGTTACATTTTCATTTAATAAAAGAAAAACCCCTCAAAGTTGCAGGTTCAGGAAGGTTTAGACTGGCGTCTGGACTAGTGGCTCCGCCTGCATATCCTGGTTCTTCGTCGTCCTCCTATATTCATCAACACACCGGTGAATACCCGTTTCCTTATTCAATATATGGGTAAGCGCGAAAAAAACTTAGTCGATAGTTCAGACTTCGACCTACCTAGCCGTTTTCTACTTCTTTCACATCACAGTAAACTGATTTCTTTGTCTGGACTTTTTTTTATTGCATTTTTTTTCTCTATCCATCAACTGATAGGTATTCTGGTCCTCCTGGGTATATACAAGAAGCGGTATATCCTTTGGTGAGTTATAAAACCGTAATCCACAGCAAGTTCTCTGAAGAGATATTTCACTAAATTGTGATGGTTTTATATTGCTAGCAGAATTACTATGGTGTCTATAGAGGTCAACAATTTACACCTTACTACACTCCCGCGGCGCCAGGGACACCTGGGATGTTTCAGAATTACTATCCATTCTATCCACAATATGCACATAGTAGTCATGGTTTTGGAGTTCAATATCCATCAATAGTACAGTACCCTTATGTACCTGAAAGCTACGGTTCTACAGGTATCTTGTCTCTTCCATCTTCAATGTCAGCGGCAAGCACAACAGCAGGTAAGTGCTAGTCTCGTTAATGTTTCAAACATGTATGTTATATTGTATAATAATAGACTGATCTTAACATTAATGACTTCAGGTACCACAGCAACGACTGCAACAAGTACGGAAACAACAACAACTACAGGGGTAACAGTAGCAGGACAAAGTGGTTTGCAAGCCTCAGGGGCAGCTTCTGAACAGAATTCATCAACCTAATAAGTTTGGTACAAAACGTGGTCTTTTTTATGAAGATAAGCCAAAAGGGTCAAAAGCGAAAAGGGAAAACTGAATAAGGGAAACGTCCCACGCATTTAGAAGAAGATGCTTGATCACATAGCATAACAAGAAAGGGAATCCAAGAATATCTGCATCGAATTGTTCGTCAAGAAGCCAGCATTGGAGATACAAAGTTTTCTTCACTAATTGATTCTCTATTGATCCCTCATATAGCAACATGTTCAGTCTAAAATCATTGACAAATCCGTGTAACTTGTTAGCTTTAGGAGAAAATAGCACATTCATTTCGATTCATGTATTCGTAGTATTAGGTAGAAAGCAAATATTGACTTCCAATTCTATTTTAAACACTAATTATCGCCTGTCATCTATTCCTTTCAGGATTACCCTCTCATCCAAATCGTGCCATTTGCATAATCACATCTTTTGGGGTTTGGATCCTATGTCGTTTGGAATCCAATGGGATCTCAACAAAAGTATTCAGTCAACAATCTCATTATGCCCCTTATCAGTGTCGAACTTGGGCATGCTCGTCTCCTTCACATGGTCGGAGTAATTTGGAATTGTCTGAAAATTGCTGAACTTGTGCATCAACACAATAGTCGTCGGTCTTCTTAAGTAAAGAGGTCGCCATCATCTACAATCCCCTAAAAAAGAGGTCTAATCCAACACGGCTAGTTTCGAGATGGATAAAAACAAGATCTATTCCCCTAAAAGCTAATCTCCCTCTACCTGTTACCAGCTTGACTTTGCACCTTTTTAGTTTGTACCACTACCATCCTGCAATAGAATCCAAAGGGGAAAATTTAACTTTGGAAAATACATTGGCCTATCATAGAAGTTCTATGCTCTTACTTGAGCATCATCGATCCTGACAAATGGCAAACCATGGTCCCAGGCTACAAGGACAAAATTCAGATCTTTGCTTGAAGTTTGAATGAGAAGTACATATGCTTACTAGTGTTTGGAACGAGCCCAAGTTAAAGTGTAAATTTGCAAATTTAATTCGTTAATTTTAATTTAAATTGAACTAATTTCTTTTTATTGATTGAGCTAAAATATAATTTAAAGCTCAAAACTCAGTTTGCCTTCAATCACATTAGATTTAACCAAGAATTAACATCACCTTTTCTACACCATTTTTACTCCATTGCATAAATCCAACCATAGTGGTTGCCGTAAGATCCAGATTTTTGCTTCAAATATGAAACATATTTAGCTTCAGATGTTGAAAATGTCATTTACGACCCCGGTGAAGAACCACGGTTTTGCTATGCAAAACCATCTTCACTTCAGCCAACAGATTAGTGCAGAGAATCATTCAGTAAGAAGATGCAGTAAATTATATAACACATAGATTCACTAGACTCTGGGGAAATATAATCACACTCATATAAAATTGTTTGGAAAGGTTACTAGTCTTGGATGCCTAAAACAGCATATTTCAAGGAAGAGGACCACTGTCCATATTCTGTAGACATCCTGCTAACTTACATATTCGCATTTACCAAAGGTATCTCTTTAACAAGAAGTTAGTTGGGCATTTGACAATAATTCATTATGTTCTCATCACTTCTTTTTAGTAAGGCCACCAATCCATGCCATCGGGCTTCTTCACTAGGATTTGGTTGTACTCCGGCCTTGACGTCAGTTCTTTGAAGAGGAAAAATGCAATGAAGAAGAAGAGCAAGAAAAGAATCTCAAATTCTGAGTTCAGCAAGAAGGTGAAAACAGTTCTGATCATTCGAGTGAGCACTGAGTCATCCCTCCTCCTCATCCTACCTGGTCGGTTCATCTCTCTTACTACACTGTTGCTGCTGTTCAGGGTTGCCTGTGTTCTTACCTGATTTTAATGGATGGAATGGTAGGAAAGAAAATTAACAAGCATCAAAATTGGTTTCAGAAACTAAACAGCAACCAAAAAAATTAGAAATAGCGGATAACAAGAAGTTATGAGCTGCAATAGAATAAAACAACTCAAATTACCAACCGCCACAAAAAGCTTAGGGAACAAAGTTTGATTTAGTCAAGGACTATGAAGGAATTCCTATCTATCAAGGGTAACCTCTTCAACTCCTCAGCTATGCAAAATCAAATACCTTAAAGATCCAGACAAGAGAAACTTAAGCTTAATTCTTTTTCCTCTTACATAGCTATAAGCCTTGTCAAATAATCTCTTATCCTGAAGAAAAGTAGCAAGTAATTGATCGAAAAGTGCAGAACTCTAAAAAGATTTGCATTAAGGCACTGATATACCTAATGTTACAAACGCCAATTGCTGCACTATGCAAGTTTTATCTTCAAAAAGACAAAACCAATTAACAACCACAAGCAGATTAACCGTCCCCTGATGACAGAGTAAGGAAGCCTAAAACCAAGGACAATTAGCATCCAGTCCAATAGAGACCACAATTTCCTGAGTCTCCAGGGAAAAGTACTGTAGATCCTAGAACCAGACCTCCCCTAATATTATATCTGCTTCCTTATTTGCAAGAAAAGAACCTAATCCCCTAATTTTCAAAGAATCTATCTAAGGCAGCTATTTCACGCCTAATAACATCTATGATTCTATGTTCCGTTGAAACAAACAAAAACCCATAATGAAAGGCGATGCCTTTTTAACCGACGCCCTCACAAACTAATCAGAAACTAAAAAAATGCAGGACACCCGAATTCTTCAACCACCTCGGTACATCCTCCAGAAACGAATCTTAGAAAACCGCCCGCATAGATACATCAATTACGTAAAAAGATCAACGAGTATTAGAGAATGAGAGGCACCTGTTTTTGACCAAATGAAACCGGAGGCTGTCTGAAGAATAGAATGGGCGATGCAGACCCGACTTGGCTCGTAAGTCCGAACACCAAGTTGTCGTCAAGCCGTGTCGCGTACTCCATTTTTCCTTTTTATTTTCATTTTTTGTCGAATAAGTTATTGTTGGCTATTGCTTTGCTAGCCATGAAAAGTTTGGCCCAATGACCCAGTCCAAAACGGCACCTTAACCCGCCGTTTCCGTTTCGTATACATATACTGCAGATTCACGGTGGTCCTCTCCTCTCATCCCGCACAAGATATCGCCGTAGAGCTTCTTCACCGCCGTTTGCTCCATCTATGTTTCTACGTAGCCGTCAGTAAACTTCAAAGGTTTTGTATATGCCAGGCATTACAACTGTTTTCTGTTGTATGTAATTAACTATGTTGCTTCTGTAACCTGTTAGCTACTTCTGAAAAAGTCTGTGTTAGTTTTGCGACTCAAGGAGTCTTCTAACTATATATTGATTGGTTATGTTAAAATTTGGAATGCCGTCAGTAAAATATGTGGCTATGCTAAAATTGTAGATGAGAAAATTTCAGGCACATATGTAATTTCATTTCATAGAATAGTTACCGAGAGCTTTATAGTTACAATTCCTTTGGTTCTTACCATTTCGAGGGTTTGTAAATTCATTTGTAATGCTATTCCATATGTTTACTAGGAGTTCCATAGGAGGATTCTTTTGTGTTCTGTTAATGCTTATTTAGCTGTCCCATGAGCATTTTCTTTGCATTAACAAACTTGAAGGACCTATCTGCAACTGTAGTTATGAGGATTGTCGTGGCAATTCTTTCCATTGAAAATGCTTTTGCTTGAGATTCTAGGATTTCATGTGATGTATTCTGCATTTATTTTCTTTTCTTCCCTTCTGTGGGTTGTAGTGATTTTCGATAACTTCTCCAATGCCAAGCCTTTTTTGTTGACTAATTCTATTCCATCTACCATTTTTCAGTTTGATTTGGCTACAAGCTCAATGTTCCTACAATCATGAGTATCAGATGGCCGAGGATTCTAACACCAACTCAACTCTCTCTGATTATCAGGAACCAGAAAAATTCATTGACTGCTCTACAAATTTTCAAAGAAGTAAAAGACAAATACCCCAACTATCGTCACAATGGTCCAGTGTATGCTACGATGGTTGGAATCCTTGGAAACTCTGGCCGTATCACTGAGATGAAAGAAGTCATTGATCAGATGCGAGAAGATTCCTGTGAGTGCAACGATTCAGTATTTGTAACAGCAATCAAGACCTATGCTCAAGCTGGCCTATTGGATGAAGCTGTAACTCTGTTTAGTACCATTCCTCAGTTCAACTGTGTAAATTGGACTGAATCTTTCAATACCCTTCTGCATATAATGGTGAAAAATTCAAAGTTTGAAGCAGCTTATCGTCTTTTCTTGGACAATTCTTATGGTTGGGAAGTGAAGTCGCGTATTCATTCTCTGAATTTGCTTATGAGTGCTCTTTGTCAACAAAGTCGATCAGATCTTGCATTGCGTATTTTCCTAGAGATGAATTACCAAGGTTGCTATCCTAGTAGGGATAGTTATCGGATTCTCATGGAAGGATTATGTGTTGATGGAAGGTTGAATGAGGCAATCCATCTCCTGTACTCAATGTTTTGGAGAATATCTCAAAAGGGAAGCGGTGAAGATGTTGCAATATACAGAATCCTTTTGGATGCTTTATGTGATAATGGGCAGGTTGATGTAGCCTTGGATGTACTTAATAAGATATTAAGGAAGGGGCTGAAGGCTCATAAAAGATATCATTGCTCTCTTGATCTCCGTGAGTGTCAAGACATAGAAGAGACCAAAGAAAAGATTAATGACGCTCTAATCAGAGGTGGTGTCCCCAACATGAAGAGCTATACTGCCATGGCTGTTGATCTTTACCAAGAAGGTAAGGTAGATCAAGCCAATAAAGTGCTTCATGAAACACGGGGAAGAGGCTTTAGACCATCTCTTTTAACTTACGAAGCAAAACTAGTGGCATTGTCTCGGGAAGGTAGGGTTGCTGAAGCAGTTAATGTTATTGAAGTAGAGATGGTAGAGGATAATTGTGTTCCAACAGTAAGATTGTACAACATCTTGCTAAAAGGCCTATGTAATGCAGGGAATTCAGTGTTGGCTGTTCAGTATTTGAAGAAAATGGCTAAACAAGTGGGTTGCGTTGCTGACCAGGAAACTTATGATGTTCTAGTGAACGGTCTATGTAGAGATGGTAGGTTTGTTGAAGCAAGTAGGCTTTTGGACGAGATGCTGATTAGATCATATAGGCCTGGGGTTGATATTTATAACATGGTCATACGAGGTCTTTGCTTCATGGGCAGACAATATGAAGTTGTAATGTGGCTGGAGGAGATGATTAGCCAGGGTATGTTACCACAACTATCAGTATGGAACTCTTTGGTCAGCTCTTTTTGCTGCAAGATTACTGACATTAATTTGTACAGTGAGAGATTCAAGCAGCTTACAAGTGATTCATAACAGCATTCAGCACATCAAGTATGCTGATTGCTACTGCCACATGCTCTGTCTTAAACACTCCGAGCTTCATGCGGAGTGAGAAATTGGTGAAGGAAGTTCATACTGATATGTACTGTATGTCCATTTGTGTGAAAACATATACACAATGAAAACCAGTATACTCCAAAGAGTTAATTTGTTTGACGTACATATCATGATTTTCATTTTGCTGGTTTACGAAATGCCCTGTGTCATTCAGTCCTCTGTTTCCAAGTGGAGTTTCTTTTCCTCTGTTTCCTATTATGATAGGAAAAGCACAAGGAAAATAACAAAGCAGGAATAAGTTTCTGAAAATGACTTACCTCATCCAAAACTGCGTTTCAGCCTCATCAGCTAATGCACATGGCTTCCTCACGACAAGTGAGGTAAAAAACACAAGTGTTCCCATCAAATTTATTTGTTCAAGTCGGATGTTAATTACTTGCTGATACCTCAAATCTCTTTTCTTTATTCTTCCTGTTTATTAGAATGGCAACGAATACAAACCATACGACATCGAATTTCCAACTGTCCCAAGAACAGAGATTCCACAAACGTTAAAACTTCTAACTGAATTTACTAAGCCAAATAGAGAAAAGAATCAGTTGTCACTTGTCAGCGTCTTGTAAATGCAGAGACAAACGCTTAGTTGAGAGTTGGGTGGCCTTCTTTTAGTTTTTTCAATCATCAATACAAAATCCCCTCTCCCTCTTTTCTTCCTCTGTTTACACTTCACCACAACACACACTTGAACACAGCGCGATTATAACTAAGCCCTTGTTCCTCGTATCCTCCGCCCCGTTTTCTCCTCTTATACTCGCCCTCTCATTACCCTTTTTCTCTCACTTTCTATCCTTCCAAACGCAAACCAAAAGAAAAAAAGAGAAAGCTTGAAAATGGCGTCAGCTTTCTCTGCGACAAAGTTCACTCAACCTTTGCCTGTTAATACGATCTCCTCCGGATCTCAAGAAAAGAACTTTCTCTTTGATCCTGTTAAGAATTCTCCCTCCTTCTTTGGATCCGCTCGCAAGCTCCGTTCCCACAAGTTGAATCAGGCGAACCCTCACCGTCGATATGCTATTGTTTCCGTTTCTGATGTTGTCGAGGAAAAGAAGATCAAATCAAGCTCCTCTCCGGTACCCCCTTTTATTAATTTGCTTTATTGTTTATGTTTTGTGCTCTAAGCTCTAAGTGGTGGTTGATATTCGGGTGTCGAATAAAAATGGAAATGTAGCAACTTTACATTCTAGTTTTGGTAATCATGGCTCAGAGCATTCAAATTCTCGTTCATTCTCGTTGCGTTTTTCGCATTTAACTAAGCTTCTGGTTGTTCTTTTGGTTGCTAAAACTTGTTAGTTAGGCTAAGACTCAGAGTTAGAGAATTCTGGTTTGATTATATGAACCAAAAATTGGCCATATTAGTTGCTTTTGTTTATTCAATTATGTATGTACCTAGTTGATTACCAAAGAAGAAGGCTTGGAGCTGTACGAGGACATGGTTTTGGGCAGAGCTTTTGAGGACATGTGTGCCCAGATGTATTACAGAGGCAAAATGTTTGGTTTTGTTCATCTCTACAATGGGCAGGAGGCTGTGTCAACTGGGTTCATCAAGCTCTTGAGGCAGGATGATTACGTTGTCAGCACCTACCGTGATCACGTTCATGCTTTGAGTAAGGGGGTCTCAGCTCGTGCTGTAATGAGTGAGCTTTTTGGCAAGACCACTGGGTGTTGCCGGGGTCAAGGTGGATCTATGCACATGTTCTCAAAAGAGCATAACGTGCTTGGTGGGTTTGCTTTCATTGGTGAAGGGATTCCAGTGGCAACTGGTGCAGCCTTTACCTCGAAGTATAGGAGAGAAGTTTTGAAGGAAGCAAACAGTGATCAAGTGACCGTGGCATTTTTTGGAGATGGAACTTGTAATAATGGCCAGTTCTTTGAGTGCTTAAACATGGCAGCATTATGGAAATTGCCAATTGTGTTTGTTGTAGAGAATAATTTGTGGGCAATTGGAATGTCCCATTTGAGGGCAACCTCAGATCCGCAGATTTGGAAGAAGGGTCCAGCATTTGGTATTCCAGGTGTTCATGTTGATGGGATGGATGTTTTGAAGGTAAAAGAGGTGGCTAAGGAGGCAGTTGGAAGGGCTAGAAGAGGAGAAGGGCCAACTTTGGTTGAATGTGAGACTTACAGATTTAGAGGACACTCATTGGCTGATCCCGATGAGCTTCGTGACCCAGGTGAGCGTCTGTTTTTAGTTCATTCATATGAATGCCTTCAGTGAATGTTGCTGTTCCATAAAGTTTGAAGTTGCATTTTAGTAGCTAAAATTATCATATCCCTGAATCCCCTTCAGATAGTTTATGATTTGTTTTCTAGCTTAACTCTTGTATGTTTCTTTAAGATGATTTGATTGATCACAGCCTTTGCAGGATAGTGAAAATGTGAAATTGCCATGATAATCCCTTGATTTCTCTCATTTCTTTGCTTTTGCATCGTCTGTTATTTCTTATTCTTGAAATGCTGCTTTGATGTTAATCACACTGGTATTGATTGGAGACCTGATATTATTATGACCTTGAGTGCATCACCTTTTCACTCCCTTGCGCTTTCTGTTCTTTGTTGGCAGCCGAGAAGGCTCAGTATGCTGCCAGAGATCCCATCACAGCCTTGAAGAAATTTATGATTGAGCAGAGCCTAGCTAGTGAAGCAGAATTTAAGGCCATCGAGAAGAAGATAGATGAAATAGTTGAGGATGCTGTTGAGTTTGCAGATGAGAGCCCTCTTCCCCCACGCAGCCAGCTACTAGAGAATGTTTTTGCAGATCCAAAAGGTTTTGGTATTGGACCTGATGGACGGTACAAATGTGAGGATCCTAAATTTACTCAAGGCACTGCTCATGTTTAGGCTCAAATTTGGACCTTCATTATTTGTTGTACTGGCCTTCATATAGCATTCAGTAGCAATCACTGTCACCCTTCTTTAAATTTAATGCTATGTTCTTAGGTTTCATTGGTATCTTAAATTTTGGTTATGTTTCTCATGCCTTCTTTGTTTATTGAATTAACCTTTGAATGGCCACTTCAAATGGTTGTCATTCTTAGGCTATATTTGGTTGAGAGTTTTATAATAGAATGAAATGAAATGTAATATTATTCTCGTTTAGGAGGAGGTTTTATAATGGAATAGAATGGAAGAGGAATGTTTCATATTACATCTTATTCTATCCTAAACGGTAAAAATGAAAAACTTCCAATTTGGAAAGTTTAGTATGAAATTTAAAATGACAAACAATTTTAATCTATATTACATTATAAACCATTTATCTAAACAACATTTTACTATATTACATTATGAACTATTTCATTATTTTCAAACAACAATTTTTTAATATTGCATTTATTTACGTTTTATTCCATTATAAACTATTCTATTACATCCCATTCCATTAAAAACTTTACGTTCAATCAAATATAATCTTAATTGCGGAGAAAGAATAATGAGCTGAATTGTTTACATTTTAAGTTGATAAGCTGCCCCTGAATTTTAGAGTGTCCCAGCAGAAATTATGATATGCCTCTGGAATTTGTTTCACCAGATTCTCATAGTTTTTGCCTTATTAATCTGTACAATCACCCTGCCTAGATTACAGAGCCAAAGTACCTATCAAGAAAATGGATGGACTCTGAATGTTGTTACCTTTTAGATGAATCTTGTCCTTGTCAATGTAGCTGCTGATAAATTGTCGATGGTGTTTGATTTGTTAAAAGCCAAACTCAGACATGATTGGAACTAGGTACTGAATCACAGTGATGGAGTTACTCATTTAGTCTCGTAAACTATAATAAAACAGAAGAGACCCTATTCAAGCAACACCAAGAAAGAGCATACTCTAGCATCAAGCAATAAGATCCCTAGTTGGATCCATATACTAATCAAGATGCATGACCATGTGAATTAACTAATCAAGATGCATGACCATGTGAGCTATACGTGTTAACGTGTGTAATCTTTCTAAAGCTGTTACGTTTCCGAGCTTGCTGTATTCTTTAAGCCTTTTGGAAATATTCCTTCAGTTGTAAAGGATCCATCTTTTTCTCAATATGAATTGAAATATGCACGAAATCGGAGCTAAAGCTGGTGAAAGTTAATTGAATTATTTTAGGACATGACAATGGGGATATCTAGTTGTTGGATATGCGTCAACAAATATTTATTTGTCCTACAATTATTTCATTAAAAAATTTAAAGGCTGGTTTTTAAATAATTAAAATTTCCAACACTAATTAAAGAATTTTAAAAGACTTCACAAATACTTTATACATGGAGGAGAAAAAATCTATTCATTCTCAGATCTAGAAAATTTTTTGAGTGGGAACAAAATATTTAAAGTACTTTTATATTACTGAATTAAATTAATGGGGGGAAAATTTTATTTTATTTATAGGATCAAAACCTAAAATAATAATATTTTATATGAAATTTTTTGGAGACAGTGGAGGCAAGTGCCCCCACTTGCCCTCAATGTACATCCGTCCCTGTTCATTCCAATTAAACGAAAACTTCACTTAGAGTTAAAAAAAAGTTACAATTTATTCATATTTTTTAAACTAAATACATGTGCTTACAAAATTGTATGAGACAGATTCTCATTGTAATCTTGCTTTGATAGAGTAGAAGTTTTATCAGACCTATAGTCTCATAATTTTTCATTTATTTTGAAGGCTTTCCACACAAAATTTATTATTTTCTTTTTCTCCCCTATTTACATATTATTTAAATGTCCATTTTAATAATATAAAGAGAGAAAAATAGAACTTTCACTTTATTATGCCTTTTCTAACAGTGGTATCAAAATTTTGGTTTAAAAAAGTCATTTTCTTGTGTGAATTAAGATACAGGATTTGATTAATCATGATAGTAACACGTTCAAAACAACAAAAAATTATTCATATTATAAGCCAACGATAGAGGATTATTTGTATTGTATAGGTTTATATGAGCCAATTATTAATGTTAACAAGCCAAATATAAAGAATGATAATGAATGGACAATTATCAAATCAAAAAGTGGTAGTTATGATTCGAAAAATACACAGATCAATATTTGTTCAAAAATGTTTTGAATTATACAAAGGACTATCAATCTTGATTAAAGCTTAAATGAATGATTCAAAAGAAGATGCCACGCAATAAGGCAAATCTTATGAGACAATTGATGAAGTTGGAATATAAAGATTCGCAAAATATGATTAAGCGTTTGAAGAGTTTTAGGGGACTTTTCAATAAGTCATCAGAGATAGAAATGGCCATTGATGATGTGCTACAAATGCTATTTCTTCTCAGTTTGTTACCAAAGAGTTGGGATATACTTGTTATCAGTCTCAATAACTCTATTCCTAATGAAAAACTTATAATGCATACTGTAAGTGATAGTCTTCTAAATGAAAAAGCCAGAAGAAAAGAACGAGGTTTCACAGGGATTCAAAGGCAAATTTCATTAGAAATCGAGGAAGAAGTGATAACCAATAAACAAATAAAGCTTAAGGTTAGTCAAGAAGAAGATCAAAGTATCATTACGAACTTGTTTACTATTATTGTGAAAATCAGGTTATAAGAAATCTGAACGTTGAATCTTTAAGAGAGACTAAAAGACTGAAAAAGTTAAGCTAAATCAAAATGAACAAAAGAAAGAAGAAGATAGAAATACCACTATTATAGATACAGAAGAAGATGTTTTCTTCATTCATATTAAATTTTATCTCTATCTGACCCATAATGATAACTCATAGATTGTTGATTTTGATGCCTCCACTCATTTTAACTCACATAAAAGTTTCTTCTCAACCTACAAATATAAAGATTTTGGTATTGTAAGAAAGGGGAATGAAAACACATTTTAGATTATTAGCATAAACCATGTCATCTTAATAATAAGCTTAGGTTGTAAGCTTATATTGAAGAATTTAAGATATGTTCCAAATATGCACCTCAATCTTATTTTAGTATAAAACTCGACAATGATGGTTTTAAGAGTCATCATGACAATAAAATTGCAAGCTCACTAAAGGTAATTTGAATGTGGCTCAAGGAAGAAAGGAAGGATTTTTGTATATGATGCAAAGAAAGTTATGCAAAAAAGGAGATAAATTTTGCTACTGATTATAAAGCCTTAAAGCTAAGGCGTAGAAGGTTTAGAAACATAAGTGAAAAGTGATTACAAATCCTTGCTCAAAAGGGGTAAAACTCTTGATCCTTTTACTGATTGTTTAGTTGAAAAATAACAAAGTTTCATTTTGATAAACTTGTATATCCCACTAAAAGATAACATAATATTAATTTGATTCATATTAATATTTTTAATGACTGAAATATCACTTGTTGGTGTATTATACTTTGTCACTTTTATTGATGAATTCTCAAGAAAAATACAACTATTCTTATTAGAATCAAAGTAACAAGAAATTAAAGCATTTAAAAAGTTCCATGCTAAAGTGGAATGAGAGAATGTTTAGAAATTAAAGTGTATATGAGCTAATAATGGTGGAAAATATCAAGGTCCATTAGATGAATGTTGTAGAACTTACGGTATCAGACTTAAAAAGGCACCACCTAAGATATTGCAATTAAGTCATATTACCAAAAGAAATAAATTACTTTATTGAAGAAAAAGTTTATATATGTATTGTCATGCCAAGCTATCCAAGATGTTCTATGGCGAGGTCGTAAAGACTATCTTAGACAATATCAATCTTTCATTATTAATTCCTTTGGATGGAGATATCCTAGAGGCAGTTTGGTATGGAAAGGTTTCATATAACCATTTAAAAGTATTTAGGTTTCAAGCATTTTTTCATATTCCTAAGGATAAATAAGTTAAGCTTGATACAATGACCAGATAGTAGATTTACCCTTTCATGTCAAAAGCTGAATTTGGATATCGATTATGGGATCCTATCAACAAAAAGGTTGTCATAAGTAGAGACATGTTTTTCAAGGACTAAAGAATTGAAGGCATAAAGATGACAAAGAAGCTTAAACCCAAAATTGTCAATTATCATTATTCGAGTCCACTCCCTATTGTACAAGATGATAATGCTAGTGTTGGGTCCCGAAATTTTTTTCTTTTATTTCATTTTATTTTTATTTATTTATTTATTATTCTTTGGTTTATTTCTTAATTCTTTCTTTTAAATGGTTTAATATTTTAGAGATGAGTCTTATTTATTTTAGTGATATTAAAAAGTGGAATTATAAATTAAATTAGACTAAGTGTTGATTATTAGTGAGAGGCTTAGAATTAAAAGAAGAGAATTGGGCTTTGATGAAGGGTTAGTAGGAAGAGTGGGCCTTAGGGTTTAATGAAATGAAGGAGAGTTAGAATGAATGGATTTGTTGTGTGTTGGGCTTTTAAG
>JAOSBP010000168.1:28890-44452 GCA_027563825.1 Erythroxylum mucronatum
CTTCTTCTTCCTCCAACCACTTTCTCTCTCTAGGGTTTCTCCAATCCAACAACACAACAACCCATTTCTTCAATAAACAAGATAGAAAGAGGAAGAACTCACCTTAGAAAGCTTGGATCTTCTTCCTTTCCACGAAAATCTCCTCCTTTTCCCCTTGGATTTTCGATTTTTCTTCTTCTTTCTCTTCTCTCCCACGACTTCTCTTCTTCTTCTCTTCTCTCTTCGTTTTTCTCTTTAATTTCGTGTCTCTCCTTTGCCTCACACGACAGCCCCTTCTTCTTGCTTTAATTGAAAGAAAAATGACCACCAAACCCCTCCAATTTAGCCTTCTAACATAAGAACTTAAGTGAACTTCCAGATTTGCCCTTCATTTAGCCTTTAAAAAAACTGACATCCTGCCTCCATAATTTGATCAGGTAAATGAAATAATTTGGTAGCACTTTCTTCTAGAGAAATGTTTCTTTATGTCTCATCTTTAAGATGATACTAAAAACGCTCAAATCGGTTAAGAAACGAAGGAGTTATGGCCAAAATACTCGTTCAGCTCTATACTAAACCACGACTAAACTTCGATCCCTTCACATGACTTGTAGCCCCATATCTCAATTTTATTTTGCCTCAAAAATCAACTCAATCGGATCTCCATGGATCGAGAATTTTTCAAAATACTGAACCATGTTCAGAAAAATTGTCTAACTCATAACCTTTAACCAATCCTTTGACTTTGATTCAATCAATCTCTTTCCATTTCTTCTCAATTTCATAAATTCTTCTTTGCTTCACACATAGATAATTGCCAACAATTTCTTATTTAATAGTCCTAGCTTACAGAAAGATTCGGGATCCAACATGTTTGATTGTTAGCTAATTAGCTAAAAATTAGTTGATTGACTCAAATCAGCTGATTGACCAAGTAAATCAGCTAAAGAAGTTGTTTGGTTAGCCAACCCAACCAACTATTTTTAAACAAGCTCCTCCAGAGGAGCGTTTTGCGTGGATAAGCTGATATATGTTTTTTTATGTCCATTTTGCCCTCGTTAAATTTGTCTCTCACGCTCACCGCCTCATTCCACTTTCTCCAAAGTCTTCTTTCCTTGCCTCTGTTTGTCTCACCGTCTCACCCTCACACATCTGCTTGCTTCGTTCGTTCACTCCCACGCATCAACGAAGGAGAGTAAACCAAATGAAATGAAGTTTTGTAATCGATTTCGGTCACCGAAGGGAACTGTTATCCTCCTCTGTTTGCGTCGACTATGTTTTTCCATCTTTACCGCGTCTTGGAGCTATAACTAATCGGAGTTATTTCTCCGACCGCCGTCCCTCACACCATAATTAAATTGTTTTGTGCTCTGAGATTTTAGGGTATGTCTACACTAATTTTCATAATCTTTCATATTTAAGCTGTTTATGCATGTGATATTTAATTCTATCGACCTTATAGGTTTTATTTGGGTTGTTTGCTGAATTCAAAGTTAATTCCCGGTTAGTAATTTGGGTAGCACAGTAGAAACCCTAATTAATCTTTTGGTTCTGATGGGTTTTCTCTAGAATTGACCAGCTCTAATCGAAGTTCTTACTCAAACATGGATGTAAAGATGTTAGATATAAGGATGGCTGGTTCGTCCTCAGAAAATGTCGAAATATCCATCAAAGAAGGTATCCTCTTGAATGCTTTTCGGCAGTTCTTCCATTATATGTATATCGTTGTTTGTTACATGTCTATCAAATTCAGCGGACTTCCGATGCTGGTGGCTTGATATATTCTTTCTTTTCTTCTTGCAGAATTTTTCTTGTATCGTGTAATATTTTTAATCTTTGGCATTCTTCTGTTAAGTATGGCATCCTCTTTGAGTAAGTCATTACTACTGTCATGATACTTCGGGTACTTTTTCCCATCTGCAGTTAGAAGTGTGTTATGTTTTATGTTTACTCCCTGTTCAGTCTGTCATATGATATTCAATTTCTAGAGTTCTTTGGATCCCCTGCTGGCAGCTGAGGCATTGGTATCTGGAATTATCATCTCATCAACATTAAGGAGAGTTTTCAGGGTGAAATTTTTGCGTCGACTATACAAGTAAGTGTGCATTTTCTTAATAGGGTTTTGTTCATATTACCAATTTAAACTAGAGTCCATTTTATTTGATGGCAATTGGTGTGGTTTTCCAGCAATGTGTTATGAGGAAATTGGAATTTCAAAAGTTGTTATAGCCATTTTTCTGTCAAGTTTTTAAGTTTTGTTAGGAATCATGTTTTGGTTTCCCCAATTGTTGACCAGTGAAGTCCTTACAAACGTTATGTTAGTGTGCAACAGAATATTCATTTTGATCCGTATCCTGTTCTATATCAGATTCAAGGAAGAATTTGATTGAAATGTTTTAGAATAAATATGCAGGAAGTCGTTAAAATTAGTGAAAAGCATCCACTTGCCGTCTGATGCTCTTGATTTATCACCATTTGGAGGTTCTCCTGATAAATATGGATTTAGGAGTCCCGATGACTCTAAAATCATTCGAACTAGGCCTAAAAGATTCACCCTTGCTTCAAGCAGTTCTCCTATGCAAGGTTTGCTAGTTTCCAATCTCACCTAAACAACACAGCATAAGTTAAGACGCGGCCTCATGTGCAGTAAGCACACTCGTTTTAACACTGACCATTCTTCTTTGTTCAGATTTTAGCAGGAAATAATCTCGTGAGTTGGCGGATTTAGATGTCTACCCTTCTGCTGTCCATAGAACACCTGAAAGGAGAAAATTCTCAAAGGGTGAATGGGAGAAGTTCACCAGATACTCCACTCAAAAAGCTGTTCAAGAACTCGTTTTGTCACCCGACTTTAGCCAATGGGCTGCGGCTAATGTAGAAAGAATCACTGTAACTCCACAGTCCGTTGGAACTGAACAGAAACTAGGGATTACGATTTTGGGTAAAAGTGATGTTATTATCACTATTTACTTTTGATATATTGTGTTACAGAAACGATGGTATATTTAATTTTTTTTGGTCCTAGACTAGGGTATCCACCGGCGGACCCAGTGACTAATCCCTTTACTCGTTTGTAGGCACCTCACAGGGTGGGACAGCTGGCCCAAGAATTTAAGGTTGCTCCATACCTAAAGCTAAGGATTGAACTCCTGACCTTTGGTTAAGAATGGATGAGTCCCTTCCATTCAACCACACCTCTTGGGTTAATGGTATATTTATACCATCAATGAGAAAACGACGTCTACTAATACAAAACGACTAACACTCTACAACACAAGCTACAGTAGTACAAGACAAATAAATACAACATACTCTACATTCTTATTGATTCATAATCATTTTTATGACTTTATTATAGGTTTATAGAGACCCTCAAAAGACCTGGTTAAAGGATGTTGATATGTCACACTTGCTTAATTGTTTTTATTGTTTTAAGGACGGTGGTGGTTGAGAAATATGAGAGAAATTCCATTAAAATGAGTTATAGAAGAATTAACTCTGAGGTCCTAAATGGGAGGACCATCAAAAGTTCTAGTTTATGGAAGTCCAATTAGGTTAATATGTTAGCAAACTTTCTAGGGCATGGAAGACTTGAGATCTTAAGGAATCAGCTTATCAAGTTTGCGATTATGATTCGTAATAGGATTTCATATAATAACAAAGTAGGAAAGTATCGTGCCAATGAATTTGTTCCCTTTTCAATTAAAGTGGAAAGAAATGCTTCATTCTCTGTAAATAGGTTAGAAAGTTCATTGTAATTTTGATCCTTGATTGTTCCTTACAGCCACTTTAGGATGAGTGCTGGTAGTTAAGAAAGTTGTGGAGAGATACTGAGCCTAAACTAAATTACCTAATTCCTACAGTTACTATGTTTTGTATATTCTCTAAAGTCTAGTTACTGTCGTAAGTTTTGTATTGATGATGAAAATATATTATAATTAATTTAAATAATCTCTAGGTTCCTTCTTATTTAAGCACTAATTAAGTTTTTTCATAATTAGTATAAAGATTTTATGTGTAAATAAGTATATCTCCTTCACTGTAATACAAACAATACATGTATGAAATAAATTATTCTCTATTAGTTTTAGTTTAGTATTAAAGCTAATCTTTATAAAGTGGTTTCGATTTCTAAATAAAGTTCTTTTCTTGGTCATTCTCTAATGATTCCTATATTTTCTTTGGTTAATTTTATTCTAGATAATCATTCTCTTTTGATTTGCACTGAACTTCACTGTGCACAGGATATGTTGCTTAGTTACTTTTTGTAACATACCATAAGATTTATCTTACCAAGATGCTCCAACACAGGTAATCGGACCTTCATCAGATCCTCTACTTACCTAACATGCCTCCTAAAGTTGTTCCTTTTAGTTTATTTACCCACGCATCGCACTTGCTGAGATCATCTATTTGCACCATTTTAGTGTCTTACATCTAATCAAGGAGCGCCACATCAGTCATTCCTCTCCTGGTAGACCTAATTGAACCAAACTAGTCCAAATAGATTTGATAGTCAATTAAGTCCCTTTTTTGGTGGTTTTCTTCTGACCTTGACTGGTTTCTAAGGTTCCTCCTAAACTCATTTTTAGGTCTATTTTCCTAAATTTTGTCTCTATCTCTCAATTTTAGGGTTGGTAGTAAGCTAGGTTGAGCTCAGGCCAGATCTTATGCTCAAACCTAGATTAAGGCCTAATCAGGCCTTAAGGTTAGGTGCCCGAGCCCAAAGCCCCATCATGCTTAGGCCTGACCTTTTCCTTAAAATGAAATGTTTAAATTGTGTTTTTAAAAGATTGTATATATTTAATGTACATAAAATTGTGAAATAAATAAGTTCAAAATAAAATTATTTTTTAAAAACTGGACAAAAAATGATATATAAGAAAAGCCACATTCATTTAATTAACATAATTCATAATTGTTTAATAAAATGTGTTTTTAAAAAATTGCACATATTGAATGTACATAAAATTTTGAAATGCATAAGTTCAAAGTAAATTTATTATAAAAGAAAGTAAACAAAAAGATGGTATATGAGAAACATCACATTCATTTAATTAACATCATTAATAATTGCTTAATTAAAATGTGTTTGTAAAAATTGTATATAATAAATGTACATAAAATTTGAAATGAATAAGTTCAAAATAAATTTATTATAAAAGAAAGTGAACCAAAAAATGGAATATGAGAAATGTCACATTCATTTAATTAACATACTTCATAATTGCTTAACAAAAATGTGTTCCTTTTAAATGTTTATATTAAATGTACATAAAATTTAGAAATGAATAAGTTCAAAATAAATTATTATAAAAGAGTAATTCAAAACTGGTATATGAGAAATGCCATATTTATTTAATTAATGGAATGAAATAAATAATAAATATACATTCCTTAATTTAATTCAATTTTTCTAAAAAAATCCATCCATATAAATGATCAAAAACATATATATTTTAGGTTTTGATATTAGTTTAGACTTTAAATGCTTTTGTTGCTAGTTATACAATTTAAGCATACATATGATGAATACTATAAATTCATGAGTCTACTTATATAATAGAAAAAAAGTAATACTATGAAAATCATTTTATTATCAAAATAAAAGAGTATTATCTTGCTAATATTATCAAAATTTTGTAATGATACAATTTACAAAATTTAAAACAAAATTATCAATTATAGCTCGACTATTGGCGAGTGGAGATTGAAGAGTAGATATTGAAGCTAAGTATAGTAGAGCCAACAATTTAAAACCTGCATAAAAACACACAAGTAAATAATTATATCTTCAATTGTAAAAACCCAAAGCAATCACATAAAAAAGGTAAATCCAAAAATAAAGATTAAAAGATAACAAACCTATAGTAGAGGAAAGAAGAAAGTTAATCGTTATAATCATTATCATCAATAGTTTGCACTACTTCATATGCATGTAAAAACAATATTTTGTAAATTATAGCTAATAATGAAATACTTGCAATAAATGAATATTAAACACATGATAAAAAACAACTAAATATACCCTCATCATTGAATATTTGTTCAAAAAAATTTCAGTTGAATGATTGGTCTCTTTTCATACCAATATATGTATTAATATTAAAAATATAAGATAATATAATATCATAAAGAAAACTAGAAAAATTGATATATCATAAATAATAGAGTTTACTCCCAATATCTTTATCATTAAACGAATTTCAAGCACACAAGAGGGCTTTCACAGTGTTAGGATGAATTCGAGCATGATGAGGATTAATAACTCGACCGTCAGTACTAAAAACAGACTCTAAAGCAACAATAGATGTTGGAATTGCTAAGAGATCTCAATCATTTGCTTGCATAATCGGAAATTCGTTTCCATGGTTTTTCCACTATAGTACTACGTTGAACTCTACACCTTCAACTTAGATCATATAATCTATAATCAAATATTTGTCCAACTCTATCATACTATAAGAAGTCTTAGTCCTTTTCTCTTGAAAACAAACCTGAACCTGAAGCCAGAGCTGAACTACTACGTTCTTGATTTTTACCCAATCCTAGTTGATAATCATTAAACAACTCATTCAACTATTATTTAATGAAATCAACATTTTCTTGAGCTTGATCATCGTACATGTCATAACAAAAATTAATCCCTTCTATTTTGTATCTTAGGTCCAAAACAGAAATGACTGCCACAATACGTCCTACCATATATCAGTAAGAGTTGAGGTTTAGTCATTTAGTCTGTTATAACCCGAATCACCTCATTAGAATCAAATATCAAAACAAATAAAACTTTCTTGATCTCTCACATATTGCTAAAGTAACTGTACAAATTTATATATTTTATTCTTAAGAACAACTCAATAATAGTATAAACCCTAACTTTGTATAAAGTGCTTTAGCCAACTCCTGTTGCTCTTCTATAGGTAGGCAAGTATATTGAGAATCTCTTTGTCTTAGCCTGGTGAACGCCTCAACATATTAGTTTGTAGACTCCAATATCTTGAAGGTTGAATTCCATCTTATAAGATAAAGAACTTCTTCGTGCATGGAATGCTTAGTTGTTGTGTAATTTTTTCAAAATTTTCAACTCTTTTGGGTATTGAACTCCAAATACACTATATTATCCTGAATCAACTCTACCACTTCCTTTATCACCTTCAATGTGTCCTTCACAATCAAATTCATAATATGCATAAAGCAACACCATTGCCTCCCATCAACTAATAAGTTCCTAGCCTGTAACTTATTCTTGAACTTTTTGATCATCGTATCATTCGTGCTACAATTGTTAGGTGTTATAGTAGATAGTTTAGTGTCGACATTCCAATCCATTAAACACTCAACCAATATAGTTGTCAACCTTTCACTTATATGTGATGCTAACACATAAATATACCTATCATTTACAAACATAAACAAATATAAAAAATAATTGATAATAATATTAAAAATGTAATTTACCTTTGTAGTCTACTGCATAGAGTCCAGTCATTGTTAATATCGGGTGCCATCACCGCTATATAACCCTTCTTCTAATTGTTAGTTATTTATATGTCCAATGAAATGGAAACTCGTCCTTCTATACTTAACAACATTTTTGATATTCCTTTATTTTATCCTCGTATATTTTAAAATTTTCTTTTTTCATGGTATTCTGAGGTTGGATCTTGAGGTCACTTGGAGTGAGGTAAGAAACATCCTAAATCATTTGTTATTGACTGTAAAGAGTGGATGTTCATCACTAATGATCATACTAGCTAGAAAAAACTTTGATTTGATACGGTGATAAGCTGTAGCAATCATTTCATTCTTCCCTCTCATTAGGCTAGGGGTAAAAAATGTTTATTCTCCTAATACAAGCTTCTTTCTATTATATGACTCCAAAAGTCTCTTAAATGGGAGGTTCTACCTTTTCAACTCTTGACCAACATCTTATGACAATATTTACACTCGACGTTCTCTATTTCGTCCATTAATCTAGTTTTGTTGAAGTGATTCCAAACTTCCCTTCTCAATGAACCTATCATTTGATATGATGTATTTCTTTGGTTAGTACCAAATTAGAAGTCTTTAGCTGGTATATTCTCTGGTACTGGATTAGAACTCTCCACTGAAGGAATATGCACGTCCATTTGAAACAATCAATAAATATGACCATATATGTTATAATAGATATATCTATATTTCAAACTCATGCATGAACTTAATCATGGATCTTATAACATTTATAGTTTCAAACTAATCATATTATGATTGTCAGCTGTCTAAATGCCTATATTTCAAACTCATGCATGAACTTAATCATGGATCTTATAACTTTTATAGTTTAAAACTAATTATATTATGTCAATTTAGATTTTGTACGACTATGCATCAATATTCACTTAATTGAATCAACTATGATGTATCATATTATGGCCCTCACACTTTTTCATAATTGAATCAATTATGTAGTGTTATATATTTTTGGATGCACTGGAACTAGAAAGATGAAAACCTTTCCTTAGTGATATCATTCAATTGTTGCACTCAAACTTAGGTATCCAAAGAAATGTGCACAATTCTTTCACTTAATGAATGAGCTTAAGTTCAAGTACAATACGGAGAGGATGAATGAGGTGGTGGAGACTTTGTTCAAGGTTAAGCTTATTAAAGAGGCAAAGTTATGTAAAATAGGCAAGCCTGTAATCTCCTGATTGAATGGGGGGGGAGCAATTGCTTCATTTTACCAACATTTTCTATGGTGAGAGATTGGCTTAAGTAAGCTTCAAAAGGAATTACTCCACCATAAAGAATGCATACTTTTGTCAAGAAAACATGTATATGGAAACCAATCACAAACATAACTATACCTAAAGAAAAAGAGAACCCCATTTAGGTTCAAAAGCCACCTGATAAAGTTAGAGGGATATAATGAAGCTATGGAAAAAGAGATTGGAGGAGAACATAAAAGGATTTGAGGCTTACAAATTGTTGGGCCCTGTTTTTGAAGCCCAACTATTGATCTAGAGTCATAAGGCGTGAGCGGGTTTTCTTGTAGGGTTATAAAACGGGATCCAACACAAATTATGAAAAAGCTTAAAGCCACGATAAAGGAATTAGGAAGTCTTAATCAGACCAGAATCAACAATATTAATCAGAGAACTAAAGTAACACTCATTTGAAATCCAAATGCAAGAGGAACTTAATCTAAACACTTTATTTAAAGAAACATAAGAAAAACAACCCCTAAATTTCTACATTCAAACCTTGAATGCTCACAACTCTTTATTGAAATAAAAATAAAGGATCCAATATGATAAGGGGATGAGATATTCTATCAGTTATAGAATTTAGAAGCATCAGAATATCAAGAACAAGGTGCAAACATACTTCTAGACTTCTTTAAGATCATCACAGACTCTGGGTCATTAAAGGATAAATTAAGAAATAAAACTAACAATTTTTTTGTGAAATTTGGATGTTAAATCAATGTTCAATTAATCACCTTTCATAGCAGAATAGATTGGTGATTGCTAAATAATCATCACGTTACTTTCTATAATAAAGGAAATATAAAATAATGAATTTGCAAAGGAGAAGAAGAATGCAACACAGTGAGGTAGTAAAAACGCAAAACACAGTTGACCATTAAAAATGCAACGCAGAATCATAAGATGTAGAAGAATGGTGAATAAAATAAGTGAAGAACACAGGTTCATGGACCCTATTAAACTATTGTAAACAATTTCATTTTACATTAGGTGTAAAACGATGTCATTTTTCATTATGTAAAAATAACAGCTTCATAGTGTAAAATAATGTTGTTTTACACCTAGTTCGGAGCTTGAATTTTGAAAGAAAAGGCCTGAGCCCAGGCTTACATGCCAAAAACTAAGTTCATTGAGAGTTTCTATCAGTGGGATCGCAAAAATCATTTGATTTTAACTTGGTTTTGTAATACTTGTCAACATAGTATTAAGATGAAATTTCAACGTCTTGATTGTGAGAAGATGTTAGAATTTTTAACAGACATATTATGTAGTTTTAGATGACATTAATCGATTTGAACTTTATCATTTCCTTTATCGTATGTATTAATAACTTGGTTAGACCATTCACAATTTTGTTTCAGAGTTACAAACTTTGTTGGATTAATTATCAACTTGTGATCTAGTTATAGCCTTATATAGTCTTTGTAGAAATTTATACTACCCTTTCTAATTGCCAGTATGTATAACATTTACTGATGACTCTTTCTATTGAGTTTGATTTAGTTGGTGTTGCTCTTCTTTATTGCTTTCTGCTACAGAAACTTAACATCATTCAAGAAGTACTAATAATCTTGTCTTAATACTCTTCATACTAAATGATCTCTCCCTTATACAGATGTGGTTTTTTGTTACTCCTTCTACTACTTCAGCCACCTCTACTTCTTCTAAGGAATTTTACAAATATTGTAAAAAAATTTGCATAATACATTTCTACTTGTCCCAAACTTAAAGCTAATAACAAGGATTCTAGCCAAGGGTAATCTAATAAAATCTCATAATAAGTCTCGATCCTTGAGTGCTTCTACTTATACTGTTGCCATTGAGAGTTTTACTTACGAGGGTACTTTTTTTTCTTGAAAGAAATCCATGATATTCTTCAACAGATACAACCAAATTCTGGTACTACTATGTCCTCTTTCTTCTATATCACTCTAAGTAAATCTACTTCTTAATTCTTTGATTATGCCTGCAATAACCATACGAAAATTGAGTCTAAGTTATTTAGTTCTATTTCCACTCTCACTCATATACCAATTGTTCATAATGCTGGATTATAATTTTCCTATCCAACATGTAGGCAATATTTCTTAGTTTTACTTTTCCATATTTGATGCCTTTTATATACCCAAACTATCTCACAATCTTACTTCTGTTGGTCAGTTACATTAACTTGATGCTAATATAACCTTTTTGAGTCATGCTTGTACTGTGAAGGATTCATAGATGAGCAAGGTTCATAGGATAAGACGTCAGGTTGGTCATCTATTTGAGCTTGTTTTTCTCTAAAGACCATCTAGATCAGTAATCGTTATTGTCACTTCTTCCAGTATTTGACACTTTTGTCTTAGTCATATTTCCTCTTTTAAATTAGGACCTTTGATTTTTAATGGATGTCTAGGATATATTAAACGTGATCAATTTGAATGTGTTCATGTCAACTTTCAAAACTTTATGCTTTTCCATTTAGGTAAAATAGAAAAAATGGCCCTAAGTTTTGCTTCTGAATATAAGTTAAACCTTAATATTTCACAGTGTTCAAATTAAATCTTATAACTTTAAAATTGTTTAAATTAAACTCTATATTAACAGAAATAATGACTATAATATGACATCGTCAGATTTTTGCCAAAAATTTATAATATTTTAATTTTATTATAGGTCTTACTGAGCCATGTGATGCTTACAAGATATTGTAGGACCCAATTATTTAAAATTAATTATTAAAATTACTAAGTTTAATTTAGTTTTACCTAAATTAATTAAAATGATTAATTCTATTAGCTACTAATTAACTTTAGTAAAAACCTTAAATCTAAAATCCTTAAATTTCCATCCCCTTACCTTTGCTTACCCTCACTGTCATATGTAACTTAGTTCATGATACGATCTGTTCAACGTTTCATTTACAACTTCATTTTGTTCAAGTAACTAGTTATTCTTTCCATTCAAATTTTTAAATAATTTCAAGGTTTTTTCAAGACCAAAGCAAATATCATCAAATTTCTTGATCAATAGCCAAATCAACTGAAGCAACAACCTGCTTAACAACATCCACAGAATCATGATCCCTAGTTGATAAAGTGGAGATTGAGAATCCCACATCCATTGCTTTAGAAATACAACTAATAGTAGAATCCCATTCTTGCTCAGCTACTGATGCCTTTTTAGTCGTCTCCGTTTGAAAGTTTTCTAATCAATCAAAAAGTGTAGATGTCATCTCTGAGCTTTGTTGCAAGTCATGCAATTGATTTTGTAATTCTTCAATTTTTGATTTATAATGAATCACCTTTTCTTCGAGCACATTGTTTTCTACTTTAAGAATGGTGTCATACTGCTTTAAGGTTTCATAAAGAACCTTATCCTCCTTGGCCTTTTCTTCAACAACCAACAAATTTTGCTTTAGAGTTTCATAGAGGGAAGCGATGGTGCAAATAAAATACTGAAACAAAGTTATAAAGAAATGTATAATCAATTTGTTAATATAATTTAAACTTAATTTTCTTGTAACATTAAAGTGTTTTCACGAATAATGCTATGGAGTACTAAGACACTATCCTTTATTAAAATTTTACTACTCATGCCAGTGTTTTTCATTGTTTTTATCTGGGCACCTCTCAACATAATGGTTGTATAGAACATAAACACAAGCACATTCTAGAAATTATTCGATCTTTCTTTGTATCATCTTCTTGTGCCTAATCTTTGTGTGGTGAACCCACTCGTCCAGAAGTTTATACAATTAATTTTATCCTTTCTCATATTTGACATAAAAATATTATCCTTTTAAAAATTATTTATAATTGTTCCTAATTATCACATTCTCTAAGCTTTTTGGATCTACTAGTTTTGTCCATCTTTAGTCATATGAATATACTATATTAGAACCTCGAGCCTGATTGTAATGTTTATTAGGATATGACATTAAAAATAAAGGTTATTGGTGTTAGAATCATGTTTCTCAACATATTTATATTTTCCATTGTATTACTTTTTAGGAACATAAGATATTTTCTTCATTATTTGCCTTTAGAGTCACTTGATCTCCTTCCTTCCTTTCAGATTCCACTTATAATTTATTTTCTAATGACTTTTCTACAAGTTTAGATTGCTCATATTGTTTTGATCCACCTCCATCTGCATATGATGATCTTCCTCCTATGGATCCTCAAACTTCTTCTCCTACTATTCAGTCTTATTTTGATCCTTTACTTAGTTGTTCTTCTCATATAAGTCAACTTAACATCACTATTTGTTATCATTATTATTTTGTTCTTTTTCTCTTTATAAGCCTTGTACTTATTATAAGGTTAGTATGAATCCTTTATGACAGAAAGCAATACAAGAATAACTCATTGCACTTACCTCTTCTTATACATGAGAATTGATTATTTTACCTATGGAAAAATTTGTAGTTGGTTGTAAATGGATTTATAAAATTAAGACTAAAGGTGATGGTTTATACTGCTCGACTTATAACTAAAGGTTTTATTGAAAAATATGAGATTGATTATAAGCTGAATGTTGCTTTTATAGTCTATATCACTTCTAATTATAATTGAAATTTGTTTTAGATGGATGTCGAGAATGACTTCTTAAATGGAGATCTTACTGAAATGGCTATGATCATCTTCTGGATTAAGTCTTGTCCTTTTTAAAAGATTATGTACAAACTTAAACAAGCCCCTCATACGTGATTTGCTAAATTCAGTTATATTATTTGTAGTTTATTTTGTGGTCCAATCCTTATTATCATGCATTATTTCTTTGAGCAAGGTATTTTTTTTATTATTATATGTTGATCACATGATCATTATTGGTGATGATACACAAAGTATTCATAATCTTAAGAACTTCCTTAGTTGCTAATTCGAGGTAAAATTTTTTGGGCATTTGAGTTATTTCTTGGATCTTAAGATTATTTTTTATTCTACTGGGTATTATGATCTCATACTAAGTATGCCACTAACCTTATCTCTCTTGTCGGTCTTATTGATGATAAAATTGTCCACACTCCTAATAAAGCTAATGATCATTTTTCTGCTTATAATGGCTCTCATCTTCCTATCTTTACTTTGTATTATCGACTTATTGGCAATCACGTTTATCTTATTATCACTCGTCTTGATATTACTTATGTTGTTCACATTGTTAATTAAGTCATGATAGCTCCTAACACCACTCATTACATGACTATTCTTTGTATTTTTTATTACATTAAAGGTACCTGTTTCATGGTCTTCATTACTCTAGCTCATCTTATCTTCAGTTGTGAGGTTATTTAGATGTTCATTGGACTTGTTGTCTCACATATTATCAGTCCACTAGTAGTTATTGCTTCTTAGTTAGTGATTATGTCTTGGTAAAGTAAGAAGCAAACCATTATCTCTTAATCCAGTGTCAAAGTTGAATATCAAGCTTTTTTTGATATTACTTCTAAACTTCTATAGATTTGTTGGTTACTTTAGAGTGTGAGCATTCCGTCTTCATCTACTACTCCTTTTAATTGTGATAATCGAAGTAGTAAGCAGACCGAAATATTTCATAAATGTACAAACATATATTGAGATCAATTACTACTTTTTGCATCATTATGTTTATCACTATATGGTTGATCTTGTTTATGTCTTTTCTCAAGACTAGATTGCTAATATGTTATTGAATTTTGTGATCTCGTTTCCAAATTCAACCTATTCGCTTTTTTACCACTTTCAATTTAAGGGAATGATAATATGATAGTATATCTTATAATCCATATAAATATTCTCTAAATTCTTCCTTATTTAGACAGTAATTAAGTTGTTCTTTATTTAATTGCTAATTAACTTACTTTCTACTTAAATTTATTTTTAATTAGTCTACTAATTAAGAAAGATACAAAGAGACGAAGAGCTCGACTAAATTACAAGATTCCTAATTACCAATTTAGTTTGGCTACTGTTGTAAGTTTTGTTTAATCTAATTTGTTAAAGAACATCAGTGAGCAATTCTCCTGCCATAGGTTAGCACATTCATGCTTCATGACATTCTCTATTACCTTGGTAGCTGCGTTCCTATTCTTGAAAACAACATATTCCAACAATAATGTAGACATTATTTTGTTTTGTTTCGAACCAAAACATATCTCACCTGACGTCCGAGGTTGGTCTCTACTGCCTTGTAGTTTCTGGCTCCCATGTTCCTTTTTCACGGAGACTCAAAAGTTCCTAGTATGTAGACCAACCACATTTTATGTCTATCTTTGGAGTGAAATCGTCTATTCCTTATTCTAAGACAACCCTATTCTATCACTACCTAATCACAAATTTTGCCGAGACCTATTAAAACTTGTGGCTATGCAGGGATGGCATAGGGATGATCTTGGATAAACGTAACAGAAGAATGTAAGGTTTTAATCCCTTTAAAGACATGATTCGTTTATATTAAATCATTAAGAATTAAATAAAAGCAAAAGCATACCTATTGGGACCCGTTTCCGGAGCCCAACTCGAAATAAACGAATCACAGCTTAATTAATATCGCTTCATTTTTATTTTTTTTTCAATTACACGTCATTCAAAGTAGTTCCAATTTCTAATTTGAAATTCATCAATTCCTCAATCCATTTAATCCTTCACATTCGATCATATCGCATTCAAATTCGAAAACATTTTATCATTCACTATAATCATATCTCTTTTATCCAAAATTCACTTATTACCAATTATTCGAATTTCATCAATTCAACTGAAAAACTTATTCCAATACGATTCATTCCATCAATTCATCTCATGCCATTCATACACAATCACAATCCTATACCTAAAACACTTCCATACTTCTCAATCATCTCA